>NW_019290667.1:62798-77413 GCF_000500325.1 Leptinotarsa decemlineata
ACACAGTAGGTTAATGGACTGACACCTATCAGAAGAAAACTATTCCCCTGGCTAATACCACGAAGGGCGTTGGATTATATCCGTCAAGTGTCAGTGCAGGATTCTTTACTGAAGCTTTTTCTGCATATGCTTGCAATACAACTGCCGCAATAGATTTTCAAATATTGGAACACACTTGCAGATCGGTTTCGGGCTGTTTGACCACTCGTCAGTGCAGTTCACAGGCAGATTAGGCGATGAAAAACCTTTTGTTTGTTGTCCGCTTCAGCCTAGTTCGAAGAATGAATTCGAATTTCAATTATCGGAAATCATCGACTTTATGTTGATGATAGATTCTACCTTGCCCTTGAATTTCCGGTAGGTGAGTTTATATTTAGTATCAGCATTGAACCCATGCAGAGCCGGGGCGGGTCACTAGTTCTGAAATTTTTATCCCTCTCAATGTACATACACAGTAGATTCTGTTAAATGCCTGCTGAAAAACAATTACTTCCTTGGATAATACCAATTTCAGCATGGTTCTGCTGCTGGATGAACGGAAAACGTCTGCAAGACTAACCTCTGTGGGGTATCTTGCATAAATGTCGATCTAATATAATTCAATGTCCAACGTGAAATTAGTCAGGAAAGTAGTTGTTTTCCGGTAGCCATTTACCAGAACCTAGTATGCAAGTACGTTGGGAGGGATGAATGTTTCGGGATTTTATTTCCAAATATTCATTTTCGTATACGCATGTATCTCTCCTCGATACAGTCTTTAAACTAATTTCAATTTGCCAGAGGGAATATTAGAGATCAGTGTTTAACACATTTCAGGAATCAGGTGAGGTGCTGATGGTACATGAAAAGAGTAAAAATTGTTCGAAATGAAGATGCAGCAAAAAATTAAATTTCGAAATTTTCGATATTACCCGTATATCTCTTGAACCACAGAAGCTAATCTGCAAGACTAACCTCTGTGGGGTATCTTGCATATATGTCGATCTAATATAATTCAATGTCCAACGTGAAATTAGTCGGGAAAGTAGTTGTTTTCCGGCAGCCATTTACCAGAACCTAGTATGCAAGTACATTGGGAGGGATGAATGTTTCGGGATTTTATTGCGAGATTTCCATGTAGAGACTCATATCAGAATAGCCCTATATAAAACATTATATGCTATATGCCGACAAAGGAAAGTCTTGGTCTGCAGAAAGTTATGAAATATCATAGGAATAAACTACCCTTCGAAATTGGTTGATTCAATAGAAAAGCCTTGGCCGGCAAGATACTATGAAAAATCTCTTGGATAATCTATCCTTCGGAAGGAGTAGATACAACTTGTCTCATTGGTGGTAGTAATAACTCATGAAGATATATGAAATTATGGATTTTGGCAGAATAATATGAAAAATCACAGGAGTAAACTAATACCTTTTGAAAGGGGCTGTTTCAGTTTTTCTTATTGGTGGCAATAAAACTCACAGATTGATATAAAGTTATGTATAGGTTGGCTGACACATTCCGATAAGAAAGTCTTGGTTGGCACAGAATATCGTGAAAAGTCACAACAGTAAACTTACCTTCGAAAGGAGTAGATTGAACTTGTATCATTGGTGGCAATAATAACAACTTACTCAAAACTTCATATGTGGTATATGAATATACAATAATATAGCTAATTTGATATTGCTTCAGATAAAAAGATTTTATGTTACATAATGTTTTGTGTTACCACGTCATAGATAAGGTAAGGTTAGATCCATAGTGAGTGGGTCTATTTGACCCTCCACCGCAACCCGTAAGAGTTTATTGTGACTCATACCTATTCACACTCGACCAAATAAACCCAGCTTCTTAACAAAGCCCATTAGTTCGTATGGTGATTGGTTTTCCACGTCAGATGGTGAGAGTACGGTTCTGCCGAACTCTGAAAACCTGATTCAGTCCCCAGCGGAGCAGGCACAAAGTATATAGTCTGCTGTTCCATCGTTAATGAAGTAGTCGGATAGTCAAGGTGCAAGATTCTCACCTTGATACCCGCGACAATCTTCCCATATGAGGGTTTTTGCACGTCAGCTACACCTGACGATGCCTTAGATTCAACCGTGCAGGGCTTTTTCGCCTCTGGTTTTGTTGAATCATCACTTGATCGCAAACGTTTGCTAACCTGCTCATAAGGGGTTTGTTCCTGCACCTGAGTGAGACAGATTCTGCGTACGCCGCTCAAGAATTTGGTGCAAGACGGTTTTATAAAGTATCCCGCTTTTGAGGAGACGACTCAGTCATTTTTTTACTGCACCACCAAACCTTTTTTTAGGTTCAGTTATTGGATCAGGAGTTGGAGAGGAGAAACTCTCGCTCCTGAACTAAATTCACATGGAGGTCAGTTGGAGTCGTAAACTCGACATTCATCTCCTCTGTAGACTCGCTTCTGATATTAATTTACAGGGAGGTCAGTTGGAGTCGTAAGCTCGACATCCATCACCTCTACAGACTCAGAGTCAGAAATAATTTTTGAGTTTACTCTGTCCATACGACATGGCAGAGCCCCGCATTACCGTGACAAGGCGATGCTACGACGAGAGGGCGCCCGGTATCTCGAAGGTTCCGTAGAGACAGCTGATAGGCTCAGTGTATTTCATCCTCTCGGCTCGGATAGACACACCTTATGTAAGGAACCACTATCGACATGGGTAAAAAAAAGCGGTAGCCGAAAAAAACGCGGGGCCCAAGAGATTGGATGGGAATTAGTCAGTCAACTCGAGCGAGCCAGGCGAGAGCATTGTTACTTTATTAAGATGTTTATATCCGGATCAGATAAGGGATGATGGTTTATTCGTCAAGTTCAAGTTATAAATAGATGCATCTTTGGTAAAATATATTTATACGATTATTATATCTGCTTTTCTTATACTTAGGATGAAGTCATCGTTACAATGCCAGAAACAGCATGCACAGTGGTTCCGGCAGTAAAGGATGAACAAGGACAGCCAACCCGCCTACCATGGCATACATACATTTCAGATTTGTAGGGTGATTCGGAACACAAAGATTAGACTGTTCCGATTCACCCCGGTAATCATAATCACCTTTAACGCAATGAATTTTATTGATATTATAGTATATGTACTATAATTAGTGCGAACTGTACATTTGTGGTTTGTTCCAGGTTATTCTGACTGAACAGATTCCAATAAAATACATTGATGTTGCAACAACAAAAACAAACAAGGTCATTGAGAATGATTATTAATTAGAGAAATAAAAAATATATGGAAACTTGAACTTGATTCATATGTGTTTTTTTATTCAAATGAATAAAAAATGAAATATGTACCTTTTCTAAAAAGAGTCTTTCAGTAGTGTTTTTTCTGTTTATATTTCAATTGAATTGCAATCCATACAATTACCTTCTTTAAAAACATTCTTAGTCAGTGCACAATTTTCAGAGCATAATCTACTATTACTCTCATATGATCCTATGCGATCTTTCAATAATCTAGAAGAACCTATGTATTCTTTATCACAACTCAGGTGTGGTATACTATTCATAATGATACACTTTTTTCACAATTGAAAAGCAAAACACCTTTGACAGGCAAACTTTTATGTTATTGAAAGATCGCATAGAAAAATATGCCATCATGAAAATCGAATGAAAAACTATCATACAAACATTTATCCAATGAAGGATATAGAAAAATATTTAATTAACGACTTCCGATGTTATTACAAATGCTTAATCGGGTTCCACAATAAGGTCAAATATATTTTTGTTTTTATTTAATAGAATTCCAATATAAATCCATCTGTGATGAAAAATGGATATTCGTATTATATCCAAGTTTATGTTCGCATTCAAGTATTTGGAAAAATATAGTAGGCACCGCTCTGAGGAGCAACAAACAGGGAAAGGTCCTTACACTCGTATATGGACAATTTATCTTCATGATCGTCGATTACATCAACAACTCTCTCAAAGTCAGTATAACCATCTAATATTACTGTTTAATCTTCAAATTGTTATTTCATAATAAATCTCAAAGATACTGACACTGAAACATCGAAGACTGAACAAAATTTGGTAACTTCTCACATGTAGCTAGTGGAAATACCAAACGAATGAGACTATTATTGGCTGACACATTTTTCATTTCGGATTAATAAACTTCAATCTTCATACCCCTATGCGCAATAATCGAGAAAAAAAATCAACATTTTTGTCACAACAACAACTCAAATATATTATCAGGGATTTTGAACAAGTATCAGTTGATTCCATCAATGGAATTTATCAATCGTAACTCTGCAACACTTTTTAGATAATAAAGTACAATATTGATAGGAATCAAGTGTCAGGTTTCAGCACCTAATATCAATATAATTTCAGAATAGGTTGCCACATGAATCATACCTTGAGTCTTCTTTTAATAATTAACAAAAATTTCAAAAATTTTCGGTGTTCCAATTGAAAGTAAGAAATAATTGTCGAATGTACATTCCTTTTTTTGAAGTTTCAACTTGAAAAATATTGTTAGAAAGCATAGCTACAGAATATAAAAAAATAAAAAAAAAAGCCAAACAAGAATGCACAATGAAAAATATCGGCTTCGCCTAATTTGTACAGAGTAGACCAAATTGGACCCTTTCAACTCCTGTTTTCAAACTATAATAGATAGATTAAAACTGATGGCTGAATATGAGGGTCAAGTTTTATGAAAAACTGAATAATGAACACCACATTTCGATATCCATCATCGTTTTTGAATTACAGCATATATTTCGAAAATGTGCATTCGCGAAAAGTTGTTGTAGCTTTTTTTTCTGTCAGAAATTTCTTGTTTCTATGAAAACACTACCGAAGAATTCAATGAAATAAAAAACTCTTTTCTTCAAATGAAATATCAACAATTATTGATGGAAAACTATTTTTTCAATGACATATCCTGTATATTCCCGCATATTTCAATAGTGCTCAAAACGAGCAAATGAGAGTCATCATTGAAATATAGAGCTTCCAGGTTTTTTCATGAAGACTTTGAAATGCACACTTTAATCAAGTAGGCTTTGGACGATGCGGCGATAAAACAGAATGCAGATCTTTACTGGTATCTGTCAAATTTTGATTTAGGCATGTTTTTCGAACACATTTGCAATGAATTATGAGAATTATCAAAAATGGTTTATGATATTTATACAAACGGGGAAAAATGCAGAAGCAGCAAGCAATTTGTATCACGAGAGGTATCCAGAGAAACATTTTGGAGATTATTTCGCAAGATTACAATATAACCTAATTAATGATGGTCAATTTGAAAAGAGAAGGCCAAAATTATATGAATCAAATAGAGATAAGGAGTTGGAAGAAATTGTCGTTTTAGGAGCTGTTGAAAATAATCCCAAAACGTACTATCATTACGAGGATTTTAAAAAAACTCAAATTCAAGGCATACAGGAACAGAAGATTTCAACAACTCGGATCAGGAGATTTTGAACGCCGCATGGCTTTTTGCCAGTGGTTCCTGAAAAGTTGTTACCAAGTGCGTGATTTTTCGTTAAATTGTATTCGGATAGACGAAGCTTATGTGAACATTGTCAGCATTTTCAACCGCTACGATTCTTATACACTGAGGATACTCTACAAAAACACATTTTGTCTATTTTCCACTGTATTTCTTTATTGTTAACCGGTTTCGGCTATTACACCATTTTCAAAACTAACTGATTACATTTAAATCTGAGTAATTCATACCTATGTTGCTTATTCTATCATAAATGATTTGATATACATGATACCCGGTACCTGCGTTTCATATACCTCTAAAATCCATGAACATAACAAAGCTTTCAATATAATGTAGGTTTTGGGATCTGGATTATAGGTTCAGTTATTCAGTTCAGTTATTAAAAATTATTTCTCAAAATTCAATTCACAAACATCCTACACATCCAACGGAAATTTAGGAAACATTATTATTTAATGCCAAACCTAAATTAGAGAAAGGGAAGAGATCTGGTATATATCGAATAGAATGTGGTAAATGCCCCGCCATATATACAGGCCAAACTGGGAGAAATTTTGATACAAGGTACCACGAACATGTCATTTCGGATAAAAAATCATTAAATAGTTTTGAAAATGGTGTAATAGCCGAAACCGGTCAACAATAAAGAAATATAGTGGAAAATAGACAAAAGGGTGTTTTTGTAGTGTATCCTCAGTGAACATGAATTTCCACAAAATAAACAAGTCGTCAATCGAAGAAGGGATAATTCTTATAATTGGGCATAAAAAAACTAATTCTATTATAGAGCAGAGAAGACGAAGAAGATTTGGTTTTAGTGTGTGGGCAGGTGTTTTCAGGGGTATAATTATCGGCCCGTTCATTTATAATGGTACTCTCACACCTCAGAGGTATTTATTTATAAAAGGCAAAATATTGAACCCTTTGTTGATGAATTGCCACTAATGGAGCTCAGAAAAATATATTGTCAACAAGATGGGGCTTCGCCTCACAATACTGCAATTGTCATCAATTTTTTGGCTTCAAATTTTGATAATATAATTGGATTGCAAACCAAGGACCCAACCGTTGGCCGGCCAGATCATCGGACCTAACGCCTATGGACTTTCACCTCTGGGTGAGATACGAATTGGAAGCAGCAGTGATGCAAAGTTGTGCTTCTCTCACTCCAATTGTTGAACTGATTAATTCATCAAAAAATGTCCAGAAAAAGTGTCGCCTATGTGTAGGACAAGCTGGTAGACATTTCGAACATCTCTGAAGAAATATATTTCATTGTTTGTTCATTATCTTTATTTCATTTATTAGTAGTAAATATAGTACAAGTTGTTTTATTGTTTTATTGAAACTATGTGTTTTAATCACCGCTGTGAAAATCTTTTTCAACATTCGATAGCTACTAGCGAACAATTTCTTTCTATTTTATCGCCGCGTCGTCCAAAAGCTACTTGATCAAAATATGTGTTTCAAAGTCTACATGAAAAAACCTAAAAGCTCCATATTTCAAAGATGGCTCTAGCACTAGTGCTTTATTTTTGGAAAGTTAATTTCAAGGTCTATTGAAATATTCAGAAATATACAAGATGTCTCATCAAAAAAATAGTTTTCCATCAATAACTATTGATATCTCCTATGAAAAAATAAATTGTTCACAGCATTGAATTTTACGTGAAAAGTGCGCAGAAAATACTTTCATAGAAACAAGATATTTTTGACGTGAGAAAAGTTACAGCAACAAACATGCTGTAACTCAGAAACGATGATAGATATCGGTATGCGGTTTTCACTTTCGAGTTTGTCAAAAAATTTGACCTCAGACACAGCCATCAGTTTTCATCTATCTAGTTTGACAACTGGAGTATCCTTTTAAAGTGTCCACTTTTCTATTTTGTAATGTCAATATCTCGTATTTTGTCAGAGTTCTTTTATGAATAATTTTTCTTCTTAATGAATAATGCTCAACTTTCTCATTACTGTGCACATTTTAGTTTTCCCCATTCGATTTTTCAACGGAATACACTATTTATATGAATCAGTTGAATGAACTTCACGGGCTTAACTTGTACAACTGGTCCTAAATCTGAAAAGTCTCAATTCCTCACCATTGAAAGTCCACCATATCAATTATTCCATGAATGAAAAATGAGAAATTTAACTTCCTATGTTTTTACCAACTGCATTAACTATCGTTATTACAATTTCATCCAATAAGGACATTTTCAAACGAATACAATAAACTGAAATAATTTACAATGTCAACACCACTATTAGTAAAAACATACAGTTCCTGATTGAATACCTGAATTTTGTTTACCTGTGACAATATGTAGGTTTAGTAGGTTACATCCGCAGTTTCCAACCCTTGCTTGCATAGTGCAAAATTTCCGTATCGTTTAGATTCGGGAACTTGTGGTTGCATTCCAGGCAATAATTTGAAAATATCGAATAATTTTTACCTAGTCTGAAGTACCTTTTATGTTCAGCATATCGTTTTGAGAAATATCGGCCACATTGTCTCACATAAACACTATTACACTCTGTTCACTCAAGCTTATAAACTCCAGATTTCTCTGTCCACTTTATCTTTGGCATTGAAAAGGAAATTAGATAACCTGAATTCCACTTCTATATTGTTTTTTCTGAAAAATCCTGCAATTTTCTCTGTTCTTTTACCAAAATATGTAAAAATTACAAATTGTTAATTATTATTGTTGGTAATTATTTCAGTTCATTGTATTCGTTTGACAATATCTTTATAGGATAAAACTACAGTAACGTTAGTTACAAACACAAGTGGTGAAAAAACATAGGGAGTCTTATTTCTCATTTTCCATATTGATCACCTACTACGTAGTAACGGCTACATCCATCAATTTATTCCATGAATAGAGAGTTTTAGCTCCCAAACGACCTCCCATTCACCCTTTTCGGGTGTCAAGAAGGTTATCACAGCAACGGCTACCAAATCGTTTCAGACCTTCGAATCTCCTGGAGAAGATGGTTACTTCCAGCTCTTCTTCAAAACGCACTGGAAATAATTTTACCCATTCTCATATAATTGTATTGAGCTAGTCTGTCGTAGAACTACATACCACCCAGTTGGTTGGCGACAACGGTGGTACATATACCTGAAGTGGGTCGGAAAGACACGCACTTCAAATTGGTACGACCAATCAGCCATACATCCTTTCTGTTGAAGGGATTTGCGAGGATACGGGACAGACACAGTAGGGAAAGTTGCCTTATGCACCCCTGAATAACCACCAGTATGCATATTAAAACGACAAATAGACAGATTTAGCATTAAACAACCGTGAAGAGAAAATTTCCCAGTCTCTTGACAACAAGGAGATTGCGATTGCTGTATTTCTCGATATTGAAGGAGCATTTGACAAGCACAAACCAAATTTATAGGATCAGCCCTGGCTGGAAAAGGCATAACATCCATCAGAACTGTATGGATCTATGCTATGCTGGTAAAACAAACTGCAACTACGACTCTTCAAGATGGAGCCATTAGGTTCAGGGTAACCAAGGGCTGTCCTTAAGGTGGGGTACTATTTCCTCTTCTTTGGTCGCTCCTGATGAATAGTCTGCTTGATGCCCTCGTTAGAAGAGGATTATATCTGCAAGCTTATGCAGATGACCTTGTCATCTTGGTTAGGTCCACGTCGGGGAAGCTAGTGAGTAATATCTTCCAAAGTATGATGGATGTGCTTCACAGTTGGTGCCTTAGGGAGCAGATGTCTGTCAACCCCAGCGAAACTGTGATAACCCCCTTTTCACCGGAAGGGAAAAATGGAGATTTAACGCTACTTTCCCTAAATGGTGGGGTCATTTCATTTGGAACGAAGGTGAAACATCTTGGCATTGTCCTTGATAAAAAACTCACCTTATTTGGAAAAAGATTTACAGAAAGACATGTCGAAGGATTTGTGATAAAATTTGGGGTTTAGGTCCCAAACGAATCAGTTGGATATATGTGATGATTATTAGAACAATGATGACTTATGGAGCCATTGCCTGGTGGCTGAAAGTTTACAGAAAACGGCTAAGGCGAAGCTCTCTGGCTTGTCTGGCTATCTGTGGTGACATCAGTACCACACCGTCATAGGCCACCAAGATTCTTCTAGAACTACCTCCTCTCAACATTTTTCTGGAGAGAGAGGCTAGATAGACTGCATATAGACTTGTGCACATCGCCAATGGCACAAATTAATCTAATACAGAGTACACTAGACTGCTGGCTGACACTGGAAGTCACAGCATTCTGGGAAAGACCTCTGACTTTATGCCTCCAACTGTTTACTACGAACTGCCTTATACAGTACTTTTCTCGAGTAGAGAATACTGGATCCTGCGGGAGGAGGAAGTATTAAGAGCAGATAGTTGTTGGTTCGCAGATGGATCAAAAACACCTTCAGGCTCTGGTGCAGGTGTTTTCAGTTGCAGACTCAGGACAGATATATCAACCTGCCTGGAGAAATATGCAACTGTATTTTAAGCGGAAATATATGCTTTTTAATTTCGTGCGGAGAGATTGGTAGAATCCAACCTCACACACAAGTCAATAAAAATTTTCTCGGACAGTCAAGTGGCGTTGGCCACTTGTTCTTGTTCTCCTACCGAACAACGTCTAAGTTGGTGGCAAACATTAACACCTGGATGGCAAGAAGATTTGAACACTTCTGACGAAATCTTCCAGAATCGACTCACTCGAAGGCGTTCGTGAAAGATCACTCACCATACACTCGTCACTCGTCAAGAAGCTGGATTTATGTGGTCGTGTTTGAATAGGTGTGAGCCACAATGAACCCTTGCGGGTTGCGATAGAGGTCGAATAGCCCCACTCATTTTTGACCTAACTCTAACCCAACCTATCGAAAAATACTGAAATCCAGGAGGCATCATAGGGCGTGACAAATGAGTTTCGTGTAGAAAATAACATTTTTGCATTAATACCACCAAAGAACTAAAAAACTAGAAAGCCATCGACCACAAACACTAACGATAATCACTAATTTTCATTTTGGAAAAAAAATACAGAGAAGTTGATCGCAAACTGATTTTATTGTCGTTCAAAGGCAAACATGGCATTTAAAACAATCATCAATTTGGATTTTTATCATTACTTTCTTGAACTCTAGGGATATTAGTGCAATAATTCTTCAAGATTTATCGATGCCGTTTAACTGTACCTATAAAATTTCTAGAAATGAAGAAAAGAGAAATGAAACTTTCTATGTTTTTACCACTTTTATTTGTAACTAACGTTACTGCAGTTTCGTCCTATACGGACATTTTCAAACTTATACAATAAACTAACAATGATTCATTACATTCGCCAATATATACCATTCAGGTACTTGATTGACTACCTGAATTTACAGTTCACAATGCGGATGTGCCAATTTAAAAACCGGCCAGTAAACTAAATCGATTTGATCATTTAACAGGTTGCACCCGCAATATTTACGCTTGTGGATTTCCAAAGATTCTGAATAATTGAGTTTGTAACCCATCCTAGCATAGTGAAGAATTTCCGTATCGTTTAGATTTGGAAACTTGTGGTTGCATGCCAAGGAATGGGTTCAAAACGTCGAATTTTTTTTCCTAGTCTGAAGGACCTTTCATGTTCAGCATACCGTTTTTGGAAATTTCGGCCACATTGACCCACATAAACACTATTACACTCCGGGCACTTAAGCTTATAAACTCCAGATTTTTCCAACTTGTCGACCTTATCTTTGGCATTAAAAAGGAAATGAGATTACCTGGCATGTGGTCTAAATGCCACTTCCACATTGTTTTTTCTGAAAAAACCCGCAATTATCTCTGTTCTTTTTCCAAAATATGTTAGCGTTACCCATTTCTTGATTTCTGGTTGTTTGACCTGAGGGTATATCAATCTGTAAGTGAATTTCCGGCTTTGTTTCCTGACCAACTTCTGTATAGTATCTGCGTTGAAACTATTATTATGACCTATCTATGTAATTATATCAATTTCCCTAGCTAGATTGTTAGCAGACAAAGGCAGTGAGAATGCTCTGTGCAACATTGAATTGTAGGCTGCTAATTTATGACTGTCTGGATGGAAAGAATCGCTTAGGATGGTGATGTCTGTATAGCTAGGTTTTCTGAAAACATTGAACTCAAATTTATTCTGATTATGTGTAATGGCCAGGTCTAAGAAATTTATCTGTTACTCTATCTCTGTTTCGAGTGTGAACTGAATGTTGGTATTGAGATTGTTCATGAATGTCATAAATTGGTTCAGCTGTCGTGTAGTACCTCTGAAACAGGCGAGAATATCGTCTACATATCTGTACCAAAAATGAATATGTTTTTTTCCCAGGTCGGAATTCACTATAGTGGTCTCCATGTTGTTCGTAAATATGTCTGCTATAAGTGGACTAAGGGGTGAGCTCATTGGTAAACCTGCATCCTGTTTATGAAATTTGTTGTTGAACTATAGTTAGCTCTGATTTAGGCACATATCGAAAGCTGTTGAAACTTCAAACGAAGTGATATGGTCCACTTTGGCTTGATCTAATATGTCTAAAATAAGGAGCTTACACTCGTTGTACGGTATGTTGGAGAACATACTCTTCACATCGAATGCAACTAAAATTGAATTATGTAGCGTGGTTTGGTTCCTTATGTTTTCTACTAAAGCCAGTGAATTTTTAATGCTGTGAGGTGGGACCGAATTGGTAATATTTTTGAACTGGTAATTCAGGTACTCAATCAAGTTAAGTACCTCTATTTCTATTAATACCTACAGGGGTGGTATATAATGGCGAATGTAATGAAGCATTTTTAGTTTATTGTATAAGTCCGTATAGGACGTAAATGTAAATGTAAATGTCCGTATAGGACGAAACTGCAGTAACGTTAGTTAGAAAAAAAAGTGGTAAAAACATAGAAAGTTTCACTTCTCTCTTCTTCATTATGATTTCCTACCACGTAGTAATGGCTACATCCATCAATTCAGTAATTTTAGTTCGCACTCGTTTTCGGATCATTACTTTATGAGTATCGTATAGCAAATATATTGGGTAAAAAACTACGGAAAATATTGTCCAGTATTACCATGAATTACACGCATGTGAAATATGGAGTAGTTCGTTGTGATCATCCTGCAGTAAACACATAATTAAAATTAAATGTTATCAGACTTACGCAGAACACGAGATTAATGTTCTTCAGAAACGTATTATTCGATATTTTTGTGAAGCGGGACCAAAATTATCTTGTCGGCTGACTCGATAAGAGAATATACAAGTATATTCAACTTGTACATCCGATATAAGTCGCTTCTGCTTCGAATAACCCATCTTTCAATAAAGAATTGCTTTTATTTTTAAAATTCACTAATAGTGGAAGCCCATGTTATGAATTAGAATTAATTTCATTAGTTCGTCAGCACTTTATTAGTCATTTTAACACAAATATTTCATATTTTTCAACTTAAATATTCTAGTATGCTGAACAGTAAACAGAGCCAACCATCCCTAATTTGAGTTTAAATTCCATAGGTAATTCCAATCTTAAATTCTCTCACAGTGAAGTGAAAGAAATGGATGCCAATGTATTTTATCGCGTATATTATTGATAATGAATGTCTATTTTTTTGCCAACTCAATTCAATTTTCACTCCACCATCTCGTCTCTTGAAACTCTGTCTGGTTTGACACGTCAAACAAAAAATTATTATTATTTTTTTCTCGAGGAACAATTTTACAATATTCAAAAATATTCCAATGAAGATTTGATTCGTTGATGCATTTACTAATAATAATCCTGCCGATTCTTCAGAGTCACTATTATACTCTTTTGAAGCTCTAGAAAAAACCTAGGGCTTCTTGATTATACTCATGACGAAATAATACCTCAGGTCTGTTCTGCTTTAACTTCACTGTTTAATAACAAGTGCTTCCATCTTGTCTAGTGACTTTTCTTATTTAAATTGAACAAAAACACGACACCATATATTTTTGTGAAAATAAAACTCGACAACCATTTTAGAAAACGTCAGAATATCAGAAAACATTGCGGCGATATACAATTTTCCTTCCAGATCTTATAGCAATTTTTTTTTGCAGAAGGTAAAAAGAACAAGACATCCTTCAATAATAACTTCCAAAGCTCTTCAGGTACCTAAGATTTGTTATTTAATATTCCACCAAACAAAACGAGCCTATCACAATAATAACAACTACACACTTGAGTCGGCGCATTCGCCAAAACACGTCTAAGTGGACGAAATTTTCGAATTAGATTTCAGTCAAATGGCTTCCAATAGTTCTCCCGTCTAATCGTAGAATTTTAAAAATATCTATGTACGTTATTTCCATACTCCTAATTACATAACTCCTCAATTTAACAGCAAAGGCTTTCACAGCTGTAATCATAATTAAAATGAATGAAATCTGGGCTGATGTGTCGTGGTCGAATATAACCTGAAATGCAAATCGTTTCGTGAGAACGCGATATATATCTCGAGGTCAACGCACATACTACTGATGATGTCTGTCACAGTAGCATACGAAACATTCAGTACTTCAGGTTCTATTCAACCACGGCCCACTAACCCGGATTTTTTCAATTTGATTAAGTAATTAGAAACCTTCGAAACTGTAACGTTTTTTATTGGTGGAGTGTGTTGAGAAGTTAGAGTTTATTTCTCAAACTGCCATTATTTTCATACGATCGACAACCTATGAAATAGGAAACATGCCGAGGATTAACGATATTTTACCGTCTTAAGAGCAGTATGATGAACTGCTTCAACATGAAATCACTTCTCAAGTGGCCAACCAGAATATCATCTGGAGGTAGAGCCTCATCAATTGATCATATATTCAGCAACAATTATGATAATGGGGTATGCCCTGTTTTCGATAATAATTTTTCTGACCATCGTTCCATCCTATTTGACCCCGGACTTCCGGTTGACGAGCCAAGATCAATCAGCACATTTAAGCGAAATTTTTTCGAGAATACAATAACTTCATTTGAATTTGATATCTGTAATGAAAATTGGGAGTCTCTTTTCACCATGGAAAATATGGAAGGTGCCTTTCAATATTTTTTAGAAATTTTCC
>NW_019290667.1:77713-116632 GCF_000500325.1 Leptinotarsa decemlineata
AGTATTTGTAAATCCTTTATGATTTGTCTGTTATTTGTGTATTTGGGTGAATATATGTATATATGTCTGTATATGTATATATGTGTTACACAATTATTCTATACTATAGATGAACGACTATAATATATGCAAATTTACTGTTTTGTTATACATATACAATTTAACTGAATGTTATCATGTTCTGTTAATTTTGAATGAACGACTATTCCTATACAATACTTGTATTGTCCTTCTGGAGAATAAAGAATTATTATTATTATTCCTCAGGCTTCTCAAAGTTCTTGAGGGTTCTAATCTGGGTCACTGCTTTTTGTACTATCCATAAATGATCTTTCCTCTGTTTTAGAATATTCGGAATGCTTGTTTTTGCTGATGATCTGAAAATTTTCAAATATATCGATACAATACGAGACTGTGTTATTTTACAGAAAGATATTCATACAAGTATATTTTGAGTATATTTTAAAAAGGAAAAAAGCGTAACAGACTTGGAAGTTACATGCAATGAAACTTTTTCTTTCACAACACATATCAGAAATATGATGAATTCAGAACGTTGGGCTTTCTTATGAGACGAATGCATTCTTTCAACGATATAAACGTTATAAAAATATACCACAGTTAGTGAAACTCAACCTTGAATTTGCTTCAGTAATTTGGTTGGAAGAACATTCCACAGTTTCAAATGGAATGAAAAAGTACAGAATGACTTTCTGAGATTTTTATATTTGAAAAAATATCTTTAATGGCCGGATTGTACCGTAATACGAACAAGTTCATTAGGAAATAAATTTAGGATACAAGTCTTGAAACAAACGAGAAAGTTGATCGCCATTTTTTTTAATAATTCACATTGGATTTGAATCGCTGGAGATTACATCCATTTGGAAAAACGTTTTCAGGAAGTTTATTCCACATAAACGCAGTTCTTCAAATGAAAGAGTTCTTAAACGGTGAAGTTCGAAGGCTGAGTTGAACCTCAAAACGATGAGCAGCTACAGTCCGTCGCGTATTTCTGATATGTACCGCTCTTGGTAGTATCAAATGTGCCAGGTCACTTGAACACTTTCCGTGGAAGTATCTATAGAAGAAAGTCAAATCTACAATCTTTCTTCCATGTTCCAGGCTATCGAGATTGCACATGATGTTCCCGTCTCCAATCAGGCAGATGGTTCTTTTCTGGATGGAATCCAGTAACTTCAGGGTATTTTGAGGGGCAGAGCTCCATTTATGAGAACAATTCTCCAAAAAAAATACTGATCTGAGCTTTTTAGAGCATCAAAAGTTACTGAGGTGTGTACAGTTTTCTGGTTCGGAACAGTGTTCGAAGCTTTTGAGAAGCACCCCCAACAAACTTATCGAAGCAGAAAGTGGAATTGTCTGATGACCTGACATTATTGTATCCGGTTCGGAGACATTTATCTTCTTGGAGAAAACCGATGCCTGAGTTCTTGTGCCATTGAATTGAACCGGGTTACTTTCACCCATGTTGTTTCTCTTCAGAATTATCAATAAATAATTGATGTTCCAGAAAGGCTTTCATTAATTCCATTCCAAGTGCCAGTACGTGACAGAAGGCGGACTTTACTTTTCAATATCCCTTTGAACTCCCTGACTTCTAGAGCACATCTTGCAGTTATATTTCAATAAGCTGACAAATTTCAACCAGTCGATTTTGAACCATATAATGAACAATGAGCAGAAAATCTCTCCTCTTCACTTATTATACTTTTTACATCTTCACTTATTGCGGCTTTATTGGATCCCAGTGCAGTATTTGTTATGTTTATTTGAATTAGGTATGTTAGTTGTGTTTTTTAGTCGATACATGTTATTGAGTCTGTAAGGCTTGTTTGGATGGATAAATGGATTCCTTGCACGTTATACGATATTTCACTAGGATTACTGAAACTAAATACCATCAGTTGATTGACTACAAAAAAAAACAACAACATTAGTTACCATAGGACACTATTTTGAGTGATAAGTTGATTCCTTCATTCAAATTAGTCTATTATTCTATCCGAAGTTTACATGTCATATGTCCACTTCAAAAGTAATCTTATTTGTATAGTAGGAACCGTAAACAAATCAAAAGAGAACGATAAAGAAAGCAATGTGGTCAAAAAAATATTCATAATTCTAAAAGATAACTTATCACAGCAGCTATTCTCAAAATGCTACAAATTTCTCTTAAAACCAACCTCAAAGGAGAAACAAATCACCAAATCATGAACATATAAAAAATGGATCTCCCCCTTTAAAAATTTGATAATTTTATCATTTTCTGAAAAAAAGGAAATTTAATCAACCAGTGCCGATGCTTTTTTATTTTATTATCTCAGTCAACTCCATTTTTTCCTTCAGCACTGATCGCTAACGGAAAATGAATATTTTCCACGCTTTAAATGAACATTTGTCCTTGATTTGGCGGCGAAATTGTTGTTTCATCTCGTGTTATTGAACTAAATCGCAACGATGACATCAATTTTAATAGGCTTTGTTCCATTTCAAATTAGAGCTATGCAAATTTTTGGAATGTTTGGAAAACTAACGAGATTCCTCGAATGTTCACTAGACTGTGATGCCTTTGATGACGATAATATCGAAATCGGCTCAGTTTTTGGTGAAGTAGTGGTGAACTTATGTGTTTATTCGTTTGTTTAATCAAAGGTCATGAATATTTGACAAGTCGGTTAAATACTGCTAATATGGCAAATATTACATACACACTAGTACAACTGACAAAAAAGTGAATACATAGCGAAAGTCGAAAATTGTTTCGGGAATTTTTCCGTATTTCCATCAATGCAATAGGGCTTTCGAAAAGGTTAAAGTTATACATCCACGATGAGTGAAACGTCTTTTTAATGTGAAATAACGCATTTATCAAAGTATGCCTTGTAAATCATTAGCAGCATTTTTTTGTTTTCAACAGAAATCTTTGAATACAATATAATCATCCCTAAATATATGATGAGTAGATAACATGGTATTCCTTACGATTCAATTACTCAAATAGTAACACATGTTGTATCATAGCTGGAATATATGTTATATTAGAAAAATCAATGCACCCTTTGTCCAAGGATTGCACCATAATAAACAAACATTGCATCAGCCACTACGCAGTTACCCAGGAAATGACTCAGCATATTCAGCACATTTCCAAGGTTTTTTTAGAACATTCGAAGAAACGCATATCTACATCAGCAGTTCCTGATCCACAAGATAATAAGGGAAATAGGTAAATACTTAGTAAATCACGAATCATCAGGATTCGTATTAAGTTTCAGAACGTCTCAAAGATAAGTCGAGTTGTTATTCGTTTTTTGTGTATAAATTATAACGTTTTATTTAGGTCAAACTGGAAGAACGTTCAAAGCTCGCATAAAGAAACACATTTAATCACAGAGGGATTATATATGAGTTCAACCATGACTTCAAGCCCCTCCATTTCCAGAAGAAAGGTTTGAAACTTAACCTGTTGAAGAGTATGGATATAAAAAAAAATCAAACACTCCCAATATCTTATGAATGATCAAACTGAATTGAATAATTCGTCATTATTGAATCTGTGTATTTCCAGGTAAAATAGTTAAGTATATTTACGGTTCTTTCGAAAAATGTATTCATATAGTTAATGAATGCATACCTGACCTTTTCAGGTAGATTCATTCATTAGAAGGTAATATGTTAGGTAAATAATAATTATAATTCAGAAGTAACTCATTATTTTACGCTTGAGAAAGCTGTTTTATAGGAAAACATGTGTCGTGGTTTTTGTAAAACCCTACAATAAACTGTATTAATTGGTTTTAATATGGATTTTCATTAAGTATCAGCCAGTGCTATTCAATTATATTTCTTTAAAATCATTGTATTATTTTATGTTCATAGAAGGCGTCATCCAAGATGGAAGAATGCACTGAATAACCCAAAACCTTTTTTCCGTCAATTAGTTGTCGTCCCCTCACGAACAACAACCCTCAAAAGTCAGAGCCTGTGCTAGCTAAGGGTTAAAGAGGTCTCACCTTTGACGTGCGATTTCCAGCAGGAGTTGGACAATTCGCAGTGAGAATTGATCGTTCAGCCGTCGAATTTGAACCATCGCTCCACATATTGGTCGACTGAATGAGTGGAAAGAACCAGTTACGCTAACCAAACGGCTACTCTCCTGCAAAAAATCTTTATTGTAATGCTTTCCTATATATTGTGAAAACTTGAATAGTGAGTATGATTCAAATTGTAATTTTAAGCCTGAGGCAAGATTTCGAAAACGAGATATTTCTTTATTTAATTTTGTACTATCTCTTGTCTGCGACTATAAATATATTTAACCAAAGTTTCGACCAAACTGCAGGAGTGTTGTTGTATCCGATTATTGAAAACACTTTTCTAAAATATAGGATAAATAAATCAACTTTTCTCTGATTGCTTTTTTATTTGATACGACCGGTTTCGGTTTATTAAACCATTCTCAAGTAAAGTGATCAGTTAACTTCATCCTATATTCAGTATTAATTTCTACAAAATGATTAGGTCATCAACCCAAGTTTTCTAAAACAAAAACAAATTAACTTTCTTTCGGCACGCGTTTCTCTAACCAAGTTAGCATCATCAAAAGATGACTGGACTATAGGATAAAGAAAATAATTCTTGTTTAATTTCTACTTAGATTTTTTTTTGTTACGACTTGTTTTGATTTATTGAAACATTTACAAATAAACTGAAACTGGTCGTAACAAATAAAAATCTTAGTAGAAATTAGAAAAAAGGTAATTTCTCGATTCTATATTCGATATGCATTTCTACAAAATGCATAGGTCATCAATCGAACAAGTTAGATGACTAAGACCCCTGATGATGTTATCCAGAAAATCAGAACATTATTTCGAACCAGAAAAGTTGTACATTACTCACGAACTTTAAATGCTTCGTAAATCTAGAATTGAACCCTTTTCGAATTAAATTGTGGTATTTTGTAAATAACTAGGGGGTAGTTTTATGATACCACAATGTCAGGGTTATTTCTTCAAAAAACTAAAGCTTCTTGAGCACCATGGATTGGCATTCACAAATAACGCGTTCTGCAGTTTCGAGGGCACAACCGCAGTAACAGTAACTTTCAAAGTCTGATTTGTTATTTTCACGCAGATGATACCTTGGTGACGAGTAGCCTGTAAGAAGTACCGTTACTAATTTGAAATCTCTTTGGCAAACCCCGAAGAAACTACCTTTAAGGGAGTTGTGGGAATGTCCTATGTTCCAGATAAACAGTTTCAGTTTCATTTTTAGCACCATTACATCTAAGAGGCACAGGTAACCTAAGGTTGAATGACCGTTTCATCTGACCAGGAGATCATTTCAGATTTCAAATCCTATTTTGTAGGATATCCATATTGCTGCTGTAACTTTGGACACTTGAATCATAATTTTCTCTTCCAAAGCAGCTACAGTTTTTTAACATTTGGAAAATTTATTCTAATCCAAGAACTGACGTCAAAGACAGAGTATAATCAGTAATTCAAGATTACTGATTCGTTACACCATTTAACCTCACACAAGTATAACATTATGGAATATTCGTAGAATACAGTTCGAAAAAACGATAACAGGAACTCTTAACAGCTCAAAGTTCTTAAATATATTATTTGGGTTATTGCTACCTCAAACAATTCTTATAGTAGTAGTGGTTATAGTAGTAGTAGTTCTTCGCGTACGTGGGTTTCGAATCTTAAATTACTTTCGAAAATAAGCCCCAAACTTTTCGCTTGATCTACAATAGACAGGTCTTTGACAAGTATTTTCATTTTTATTTTGTCTTCAATTATCTCCCTGAATTTTTGGGCCCAAAGAATAAAACATTCGACTTCTTTGGGTTGTTAACTAGACAATGATCAGTTGCAGTTTCAACAAAATTATTGATATCTTCATTAACTTGTCGTCCACAAGCCTTATCAGCGTCTTTAGGTTAGAAAAAGATATAGATCTGGGTGTCGTCTGCGTATATATGAGAAGAACAATGTGCAAGAGAGTTAACGAGCTGGCTGGTATTGGACCTAGGATTAAACTTTGTGGAACTCGAACTCTTGATCACAGTATCACAAACGACCTACATTGTTTAGCTTTTATGAAGTTGTGCCACAATAAATCATCGTGGATTGCAATGGAAGTCTGTTCATTAATATTATTATGATTATTTTTATTATTATCAATGATCCTCGTGCATTCTGGCGTTTCATTGACAATATAATGCAATATTATTTTTTTGTTGATAGTTTATTCCGTGGTAATGATCATAGCTCCACAAGGAAGATGACAGGGAATCACTCACTCAATACTTTTCTACAGTATTTACTATGACATTACAGTTTCTTTTGGTAAAGAAAGGTTTTGGCTTTCTACTTCTTGATTTTTATACAAAACAAGGTGCGAATCTTTCTAAGAAAGGAAGGAAGTAATCAATTTCAAAAAATTTACTCTATTCAAAGATATGCAGAAGTAACTTTCAGAAACATATATATATATAACAGCTACTTTCATATAAACACATGATTACACACTTCGATGCTATAACTTGTTGGATAATTTTTGTGCATGGTTCTACAGCTTCCTGCCATAGATATCTCTCGAATACTTTTACCACCAACGCTGGTGTTCCCCAGGAATTCACATTATCTTCAACCCTCTTCTTTTGTATATCAACGACTTATTGAAAAAAAAAGAATAAAATATATTGCTTTGCTGACGACAGCACACTTGTCTCGTCATTCCATTTGAATTCCAAGACATCGGCTGCGGTGGTGGTGTCACAGTTATACCCTCGAGTATTTTTGCGCGCAATGAATAATGACAATAGTGAGATGCAAAAAAGAAAAAGATTGAGGAATTCACCCTGTAATACACTCTTTCTGAAAATGACCCACCATGTTTGGACTCTCTCCTGACCAGATGTTATGGCTCATGCGATGTTATATTGAATGATTTGCTTTAATCGCTTCAGGCCATAGAGAGGTTACGCTTATACTGTATCGATCCCTGTGTTACACATATATTCATGAGCAGGTTCTCTTCACATCCAGCGACTCCTCTCTGCTCATATATCCGTTCGAGTACTCGGCCAACTGCGGTGAGTATTCGTGTGTATAAAATGCTCGTAAACAACTTATTACCTGAAATTAAGCATGTTATCGGTCTGTCATTCCTGGGAATTGACAAATCTTTGCTTTTGGGGATGAAAAAGGTCCACCCCGACAAACCAATCCTGAGTCGGCTGCTCTCCATGCAGCAAGTTGAAATCTCTGGCCAGATGGCGGTGGATGTTTGGTAGTTTTTTTCACCAATAAGGGTTTAGCCCATCTGAGCCTGGAGCAGCAGCAAAGTTCTTGGAACCCACAAGGGCTCTTCGAAGTTGAGTGGCTACGAACCTCTGCATTCAAACAAGACAGTTCTTGTGGTAGAACTGCCACTTCCGCCAATTCCTCAGCAGTTTCGGCTATAAAGCTATAAGCTCTGCCGGTGAAAATGAGATACGTAATCCCTATGGTTCTGGGCGGAAAAAGTGGCATGCTCTGGATGTGATCGATATCACAGACCATGCATTTCTGTCATGTACCCTTTTCGCGCGGGCTCACTACTCTCGTAGTAATGCATACGGTTATCCCTTAGCTCATGCGTCCACTCAAAGCATTCGTTAGGGGCCACACCACCTTGCCTCTGACCTCATCAAGCGGGTCGATTGTGGGGGCCTCATTCCTTGAATGTCACTGGGTGTGAAAATCGTGGATCCAGAGCATTTGAACCAAAGCATTTGAACCAAACCTTTCGCATTTGCCGTTTTGAGACAAGCTGGGATGATCTTGAGATTGAAGAGTAGTTTATGCATTATTCCAACTAGGACTCCTATAACCAGAACAACTGTTCAAACATAGTGGTCTGGGTAGAGTCTGCAGAAATGCAAATTGCAAATAGCAAATTGATTTATATCACATTATAACAAGTTTGAAACAGTATTGAAAGTTCCTCTGTTTTTTATACTATTTAAAATGGAGGTGGTAGAGCCAAAAACGAAATTCTAGTTTTTGTCCAAGTTAACGAATGAATATAATATGTCATTTGTACGTAAGCACTCATTTATCCTAGGCAGATCGACGTACAGTGCGTCAAATTAATTTTTCAGTTGTATTTATAGTAAGTACACTATCTCACATTCATTAAACATATTTCATAGATTCCATAATCACTTCTTTACTTTGTCAATATCGCATGTTGAGATTCTGAATCTGTCAACAATAGGAGAACGCATTCTCATTGATGTGAAAGATGATCTCAAAATGTGGAAAATTATCAACCCTTCACAGTTCCATCAGTTATAAGCACAATCTATCCGTTTATAACCCAATTCTGTATGTTATGCTTGAATATATTTTATGAAATCAAGTTTTACGATGGTGATTGAATACATTTTTGTCCTTTGAAAGGAAATTTGATTTCCTGAGAGTCCAGCGGGTTTAATTTTTGTCCTTTATTTTCTGTATATAATATGTCCTAGTCTGTGTTGAAATTGTGATGACAAGCATATATAGTTTTCTTCAGTTCAAAACTTCTTTTATGTTCGGAAAATCTTGTTTTGAAATTTTTCAAAGGGCTTCCTATATAAACTATTGATTAGATTATTGTTCTGACTATTAGAGTCCTTGGTGGAATAATGTCGTTGTCTCTACTCTCGGATCTTAAGATCATACCGAGTTATCCCACTAAGGTAGAACTTTTGGCCGGACAAATGGAAAAGGCGACAGCCTTTGGCTCATTGCGTCTGCTTAAGTGCACATGATTCTCGGACACAATGATCACTTATTCTACGGTGTGGAGAACGGTCATTGGTTGGAGATGAAAGCAGGTACGTATCATAACCAGAGCAATGAACTCTCAGCGAAATCACCGTTTATCTTGAATATGAGTTTTCTGTTAATCCTATAAATGGTTATTCAGGGAGAAAATAGGACGTTAGCCTGGTGGGATGACGTGAGTGATTTGCTCAGTTCACTCAATCAACCGCTGTGTGAAACGGTGGTTCGAACCGCACGTCCGGACGATCGATTTTCACTTCTTATCGTCCAACCTGCGTTAGGAATCACACGTTAAAAGGTAAGACCTCGTTAGTCTTTAGCTTGCCCAAGTTTTGCCTTTTGAGAGTTGTCTTTCGTAGGGGGGCGACAGCTGGTTAACGTAAAAACAGATTTTAACAGACAGATTTATTAACAGAATACATCGTATTTACTAGTTAACGAAATTTAAGTTATTTCCATTTTGTCTACCAAATATTGAAAACAATATTGGATTTTCCCTTTTACACGATGAAAATAATTCTTATACTTGTGACCTATGCCCTGACATTAAATTATTCTTATCCATTAATGAGAATTTCAAGAGGGGAATACCATTCGACTCTTATTGTTGAGTAAAAAATCTGAAATTATTTCTCAATCCTTTCAGTTCGTTATGTTTGTCGATAACATAATTCATATTAACCTAGTTGAACTAGTTAACGAAATTTAAGTTATTTCCATTTTGTCTACCAAATATTGAAAACAATATTGGATTTTCCCATTTACACGATGAAAATAATTCTTATACTTGTGACCTATGCCCTGACATTGTAACATTCATGAAGTATTTATTATTCTTATCCATTAATGAGAATTTCAAGAGGGGAATACCAATCGACTCTTATTGTTGAGTAAAAAATCTGAAATTATTTCTCAATCCTTTCAGTTCGTTATGTTTGTCGATAACATAATTCATATTAACCTAGTTGAAGTTTTATATTACTATACTCATATGTTAATTTCTAAATTTGATACAAAAAAGGCTGATGTTATAAGGGATTGTCTTCATTCTGTTATTATTATGTAGATATAAAAGTCTCTCATTTTATGTGACTTTGAAAGATTTGGTTGTGAACATCTATGAACTAAATGAATCCGGGATCCAAAAGTTTTCCACTTTTTTGTAAATTTATAGATCAGCCTTTCATTCTATATTGTTCTGTATTAATTCATTTTCTAGATTAAGTGATAGATCATTTTATGTAACAGTACATGCATCTACTTATATTGTTTCAGTATCCTCGAGTGTACACATCATTCAAAGGAAACCAAAGGAAATCTATACAAACTGAATAAAGAAAAGTGTTTTTCGTATAATTCAGCGTTCACATAAAAGTATTTGTTTCGAAAGTATTTTTTTTATTTTTTTTTGGGAAAGAAAGTTTTTGGCTTTCTACTACTCCATCTGATACATGTAATTCAATGTTTATATGAAAATTGCTGTTTCGAGAGAGTTTTTTTCAGTTTGTCTTCTACGCATGATCTACGCATCTTTGTATCGGGGTAATTTTTTGAAATTGATTCTTTCCTTTCTTTGGAAGATTTCCGCATTTTTTTGTATCAAGATGGAAAAGCAGAAGGCCAAAAACTTTCTTTTCCAAAAATTAATCTCTCCTAATATGCCCTTTCAATGTATACTAATATTATAAATGTGAATGTTTGTGACGATGGATGTATGTATGTAGGTATGTTTGTGGCTCTTTCACGCCTAAAGCACTGAACAAATTTAGATGAAATCTGTTTCTGTTCTGTTTTTCCGTTAACCAGCTGTCGCACCCTTACCAACGACAACCCCCAGAAGTCGAAACTTGTGCGAGCTAAGGATTAACGCAGTGAGCTATTACGCGGCGCGTCTACTGTAAGACGACGGGGGGCCATGCGCGGGGGTAGAGGAGTGCGCTTTTATGATATTAGTAGGAGTAGGATTACCAATGTATTTCATTCTAATCCTTTCCGTTTTTTTTGCTGATGCTATTCAGTATTGTATAAGTGGGTACCTATTGATTGACTGACACTCTTATATTAATGTACAACCGAAGCTTCTGAACCTAGAATCTGAAATATGAAGGTAGGTTCCTTGTATAGCGTAAATGATCATCAAGAAAGGGAACTCAGGAATGTCCACTCCCAACAGAAAAAATAGGAGTTTGAAGATTACATTGTATTTCTTCAGTTTTGAATTTGTAAACCTGAAGTTTTGGGTTGGTAAAAAATATGGAAATTATTTGTTTAAAATGGTCTGTGACGAAACTTAATGTGACAAACCAAATTCTACGCGGGAAAAGCCACGGGCAACAACTAGTATATCATAAATGCTCCATTTGCTCCCACCCTCAGTGCTACAAGGTCGGCTCAAGTGAATCGAGTCCAAACCTGAAAATCATACAACACACTTTAGAATCCCTACATAGAACATGAAAATCTAATAAACTATAAAGTTGCAAAATAGTACTATACACACGGTGAGCAATGACCATCCAGTGACCCGAACGATTCGATGCTTTCCCGGAAATTGGACAAAAGAACATCCGGATGGCGCGGTCATCAAGGCCTCGGCAGATTCAACGATGGTCCCGCGAACTTTAAGCATCAGTTTGTGAGTGCAGGTGTGAGTGATAACAGCAAAACATTTAAATCAGGGCTATACTGTAAGTGACAAAAAATATTTTTAGATAAATAGGGTAACTATTCCCGAAGTGTAAGGCTGTGGCGTTTTTTTTTAGTTACTTGATTCGATTCGACTTTGAATATGATTTGTTTTTCAAAACTAACTTTCAGTTCTGGTGATCTTCAATTCATTCACGTATACCAGACTTCCGTTCAATCTCAATTTTCCACCAATTTTGCAAATTATGTTTTTTTCAAAATAATTTGGAATTTGGTGGGTTTTCGGAAAAATCAATGAACTAATATTTATGATGGTGAATTGTATCTTCGAATTTATCCATTCTTTGCTCTTGGATATACTGACTCTTCTTTTACTGATAATTTCCAATCAATATGATAAAGTGACGTACTCACATGAATAAACATGACTTCAGAGTATCCCTTTCGAGGAACATCTTCGACAACAAAGAATGTGGGACGATTTTGGTTGCTTTATCTTCAACCAGATTGTTGATGAACTTTGCTCCTTCACTTCAAAACTTATCCATATAATTTACAATTCGTTATTAACATATTGATTGTTATTAACCTATTAATTGTTATTTACAAAACTTTCTGACAAACCAACATAATTTGGTTTTGGTAGATATTCAATTTTATTTAAACATGTGAAAAAATTTCACGAATTTCAGTTGTTCTGTTCTGCTTCATATATGTAATCAACATGAAAGAATGAACATTTTATTATTCCATACAAGTCAGCATGCCGTCTAGGTTAAAGATAAATGTGATGTAATACTATTTATTTTTATATATCTGAGTCAAATTTTCTCCTTTCTTGAGTATCCAGAAGACTATTGTACTAATTTTGAACGATACGGTCGGTTAAGGCTTTCGCGCCAAGATTTTCAATGTTACTATCTCCATTCGGGTTTGAAGGCCGTCGTAGTTTGGAACTACATCCTGGAACTGTAGTTTCAAACTACGACGGAGATAGTAACACCTTCGATACGATCTATATAAATCTCAAATTTCTTTTCCAAACAGATGTATGATTGACCTTTTTTTATGACTAGTGACCTGTGCCGGCTTGGCACGGGTAGCAACGCCTCTGGCTTGGCACGGAAAGTATTAGGACCAATATTCACAAAATATTGTTTTCCAAGATCATATTGGTGAGCAATTTCTTCAAAACTATAGTGAGTTAATAGGTGAATAATTGATAATTCACACTTTGATCTTTCCTTACCAATGTCCTAAATGATATCTACAGTAATTTATCCACATTAATTTTGATTTTATTTATCCCGCGAATCATAGTTCAGTTTTATCAACAATTGCAACCCAAATTAGTATTTGTTGAGATTCACCATTATTGAGTGTAACCAATACGCCATGTGTGGTTTAAGCTCTCAGATCTTCATCTCCACGATTTGGATGAACTAATGTTTCTTCAATTTGTTATTATTCTCAGGACTGTATGCGTGCTGTCAGTAGTTGAAGGAATTGATCGTGGACATTTCTTCCGAAAGCCAAATTATTCACAATTTGAACTAAATACTTGACATCAAAAAGAGCGCCGCAGGTCACTACTGAGGAAAACTATTCAACATTGAGTTTTAGTATTCGCAAACATGGTAAAAATAGAAACAAAGTAGGATAAGTGATGGAATCGGCCGACACTTGATGAAACTCCATAACGTATTCAAATAACACTTCATTGTGACATTTCAACTACACAATATTACAAAAACGCAACACTTGTTTCGCTATTCGATAGCTTCTTCAGGCGTGTCTATATATACTAGATGTCTGAAAAAGCTATTGTATAGTGAAACATGTGTTGCATTTTTCTAAAACTGTGTTGTGAAAATCTCACAATGAAGTAGCGAACCAGCAAAATGAATAAAAAACAGTAACATTGAAAACCATCTTAATAATCACAACGACTATGGCTTACAACATCAAACCGCGCATAATTTCTAATGATATAATAATCATCGGTATCATCAAATTCTCATTAGAAAACTACATATCGAAAACAGATTGCATGTACAACTCTGGCTTGTCGTATCCCAAACTCTCCGGAAAATCGCATCCGAGTTCTGCGACGGTGACTCCAACTTCCTGAACTATATACGGATATATTTTGTCTACGTCTTGTCCGCATTTATCCTTTACCATTTCCAAAAATCTAACAGACAACGCGTAATCGTTGAGACGTCTGCAAGCATGCAAAGCTGCTATGATAATTCGGGGTTCCGGAACAGAGTCGTACCCAGTTAGGTCGTTCATGGCTTGTCTGACGTCCCATCCGTCGGCATCGTCTCGTCCAAAAAGGCATTCGTATCTGGAAACACAAATGGAAAGGTCACTTCACTGGTTGGAAAAACTCAAATAATGTTACTAGGAACAGTATTGGTAGCTATTTTGTGCAATCTTGATTTTTTAGGTGTTGAAGGCATTGACAACTGAAGCCATCAGCATTTTCTAGGTAGTTAACGTTGAAAACTACACGAGCTATGTGGAAGCATCATAATCAAACCTATAATCTTTGAATTCTGAGTCGAGCCCACTACCACTGTACGAACTATCCGCTAAGGGTGAAGCTATTAATAATATTCTATAACACGTCCTGAGTTCCATTTCCAGTTAATATTGATCATACGTGGAAAAAACTCCAACAAGACAGAAGTTCAGTAAGGTTTTTGTGATAACCTCTTCATTCGTTTATTTCAACCCACATAAATCCCCATGGAATTAGCACCATTAGCAGTATAATATTTATTTTACAAACTCAATATACATTTAAATGAATTGGCAAATCTAAAATATCATCAGAGTATTCAATTTGAAAATAATTCATCCTGGAGGGAAATCTTTACTCAAAAACTAAAACTGAACCAACCACAAACTCAGTTCAATTTCGGGTAACAATAGTAAGAACACCCTAAATTATGACAGAGTTGTTACTATAGTCCGAATGCTGACGACTCAATTCTGCAAGAATTTTTCGAAGGCAAGTTTTCCAGTATGTTGTGTTATTAAGGGCATACGTGAGTCAGCCCCCATTCGCAAGGATAGGTAACGGTTCACCTGATGGAGGCACACTTTGAAGTATATACAATCAGCACATGCACTACAAGATTTTTTAATGGTTCGAAATTGGTGCTAAACTTGATTCCATGTAAAACTGGAAGAAAGTGGTCAGGCTGCGTCGTTAATGGACGCAGGGAGTCAGTGAGAGCTCGTAGTTGTAGAAATATTTGCACAATGTTTTTTGAAAATTTGTTTATTACTTCAGTTTTTGAATTAAATGGTATCTCTCATTGAAAATAAGTTTTATTGTTCCTACAAATTTGAAAACTCGGAAACTGTATATCACATTCGTAACACAAGAACTATGTATGGTAGGTACTGTCGAGATATATAGTTTGAATTGCACTAGTTGTGAAAAAGTCTTTTAAGTGTGTTAAAACTTATTATTCAGATTTTCTAGTTATTGAATTAGTCGCTTGTTTTTATATTATTTTGCTCAATTTATAGTTGTTATATTAAAAGAGAGACTGTCAGAAGTTATTTTGGAAGTCATTAAAATTCTGTTAGACTGAATTACAGTTTTATTGGTGATTCCTGAATGAAAAAATAACTAGAGTCTAAACATAGTGTGAAATTCGTTTGAAATAATATCATTTATAGTAGTGAACTCTCTCCTCATAATTATGAAATTCAGCACAGTGACCGCAAATAATATCAATAATACAACTACAATAATATCGATTTTGGAATTGTTGATTTCTCCATTTTAGAAGAATTTATTTTATAGAAACAACTTGGTTTCTAAGTGTACTGTGTCAATCTGTTCATTTCAGGTAGTCATTGTTTATATTACTTCATATTCAACCCCAGATGAATTTTAAAAATTTTATTGAAGCTGTAGAAGCATGAATCTATCGATTATCTCGATATATTTTCGTAATTTCGCCGTTTTTCATGGATATTTATGTGAATTATTAGAACTCAGACTACTTAGAGAGTAAGTCGACGTGGTGTATGGAGACTTCTCTGAAAGTAAACTTTTTTGCATAGGTTTTAATGAAATTTATTGCCAACTTTTGGAATCACATTTTAGCAGTCGCAAGCAGTATATATATATATTATTATAGATATGTATTTTACCACTGACGGAGGAGTCCTACAAGTATGCGATCTTTAACTTTTATTATTTTTGATATTAATTAACGATCCGTGCAACTCATTGACTCACAATAGATCAATTTTTGCTGATGATTTTAAACTATACACATTTATAAACAATTCAGATGACTGCAGCATTGTGCAAAAGCAGTTTGATTTCGTACAAGAGCGGAATATAACAAAACAATTCACCTATTCAGGCCACTATCCTCAGCCTTCAAGGATGTCATTAAGGGATGACACCCCAGAACCCGCCTTCACGGGCTCTTGTGTCCGACCCCCTTCGTGGCTCTCGCAAGACTCCTCCGAACCTTCTGTCTTCTTTGCCATCCAACAAGCCAGAAAAAAATCACGGATGCTTCGTTCCCCCTTTCCTCAAACTGTCTTTGTAACAGTCGCCCACGTGCGACGGAGGTCACCAGAAAAACTTATTTCGACGAATTGACAAAACTCACGATTTCAATGCTGGGGTATTAATATGCCCATATTTTCATCCTGAGCTCCGTGACAAATATATCTGCCGAGGAATAGTGTTTATATAAACACTCTCGGTCCCTCAGCTATAATTTTACATTGTATAAGACAGATGCGGCTATTAAAAAAATTCTGAATTAAAGAAATATGGCTCTTCCTTAAGTTAGAATGTATATTACCATACATAGCTTTCGCTAGGTATTACATCCGAAAGGTAAGTGATCATTGGGTGCATCAAATCATATGCCATGTGTACATGCAATGAGCCTAGAATGACACCCTTCTATATTTGACTGGCCATGAGTTCTACCTCAGTGCGACAACTCGACATGATCTTTAGATTCGAGAGTAGAGAGAGCATCATTCCACCATGAACTTTGAAAATCAGAACAACCACCTCAACAGAGTAGTCTGGATAGAGCCTACGGAGTTTTGAAAAAAATCTCAGTATTCCATCTTTTTTCCTTTATTTTTTTCAGACGATGTTTGTCTCACTCGGAACGACGAAAATCGTCTTGTTCTGATGGTTGGGACGAACTATGGTAGGATTATAAGCTTCCCCACAGCGAATTCAATATTCTCCGGTGTGTAGAGCAATACCGACAGCAAATGAATTGGGATTTCAAGTGCCTCCCAGCAGACCCTGCACCTGGTGAATTTCTCAGTTTCCGACTTCAGCCCCTACGAGTTCCAACTCGGTGACAAAGTTGTGATCACTTCGTTCATTGTCGAAAACTGAACAGAGTTCATCAGCCACTCTGGTTCCCTATTTTGCACCAATTTCAGCTCTCCCGTAGACGCGTACCATGCGGAGAAGAGGATTCGACCTCGTGATGACTTCAGAGTACCATTCTGTCATGTCATTCTCAAAATTCCACGACAAACCTGTTGTCGGGAGAAGTGTAATAGTGAAACAGATGATTTGGGATGTGAACTCTTAGGGCAAGTGCACACTACAGACTTTTAATCGGCCGATAGTTTAGTTGGATGCTTATTAGTATAGAATCGTAATGTGGGTCCGCAAATCTAAGCGATTCCAGTCGGCCGACTGAATAATCAGAAACAAGTTGGATAGGCTTCACAATTCTGATTCAATCACAAAGTTGGACAACTATCGGCCGAGTTNCTGAAGTGATTCAAATAGAATTGAAAAACTTTTCTCATACTCCAGAACTGAGCACTTTTGTTGTCTCTTGATGATGTTAATTTGGTTAGCAAAATGAACCTCGAAAAGGTGTCCTGATTCTGTGGGTGTATGGGAAAAAATTGGTATTCAGGTAATAACAATAATGATAATAATAATCAATATAATTTCCATAATACCCAAAATGTCCAAATGAGTATGTGAAAATGAAGTGAAAAATGAGAACTATACGATATAATAACTATTTATATAACCCACAAAGGAATGAAATCCTGATCGTGAGTATAGCCAATAATTACTGTGAAGTTAGGCATACCTTTCCATCCTCAGTATCCGACGTAAAGGCTGTCGATGTTGAAATGAAGGAGAAATTGTGAACAGTGTTGTCACAATATGAGAACATTTGTTGGAATTTCTCCTAATAAGCTGTACTTACAGAATGAATCCTCAAATTAGTTTCACGTTCGGACTTCCATTGTCTAATATGATTCTAATGGCAGTATCCAAATCACGGATCCAACAACCATCAATCTACTAGATGAGGAATCATCAAGACTTTAGTGGATCATACTTACGAGCTCTTTAATACGAAGGAAGGTGTCGAAAAGGACCATAAAAAATATCTCAAAGGAATAGTTACTTCAAAGTGGAAGTGGAGCAACACTTTGGCTAGAAGACAGCAAGAGCCTCGCAAGAGAAGCCGTCACAACAAGTGCTTGTCCTTCCCTTCATCATAGAATTGTTAGAAAAGATAAAAAAATTGGGTCCAAGTACAACATAAGAATCTACTTCAGATCCGAAAACACCATCCGTAGCTACTTCACCAAAACCACTCCACCAAACACGGACTACCATTCAACGAAGCGTAATTACCGGATACCCTGTGACTGTGGCAAATCCCATATCTGCGAAACTAAGAGGCCGTTGCTTTGCCGAGCATAAGAAAAACACACAGCGAGGAGAAATCAGCAAATCTGGAATAGCAGAGCATGTTCGAACTCATCAACATAGCATCAAATGGCCCCAAGCTGAGATTATCTCCAGAAACACTGGCTTAAGTGGAAGTTCAAAGAAGATGCATATATGTAGGCTAATGACGCATTCAACTGAGCTAGCGTAGAGATACGCAACAATGAAAACCGTTCAATCAAACGGAAAACTTGTCAAGTTGACTTGGGTGTCACACCAATAGGTTGTTCCACTTACGTTTACGCAGCTATTTTTATCAAGTACTCTCTTGGTTTTCCCCATTTTGTCTTCAATCGAGGACCGCCTGTCCGGTACTGACGATGCCCAATAGGCTGAAACAGCTGTCTACCAGTGGCTCTTAAATTGAAATCAACATGGGAATTATCAAAAAGTACTTATCTATTCATATTTTGATTTTTATAGAATAATTTTCCGGCAGCTCGACTGCATTAACCTTTCTCGATTTAATATCATTTCTAGAAACATGTGGATTTGTTTTCCGATGACATTTCAGGTTAGCTTCCCAAATTTCTGCTACCGCAGTTGTCGGTCGATTGGTCAAACCAGTCAAGTTGACTTGGGTGTCACACCAATAGGTAGTTCCACTTATGTTTCGCTTGTGTTTACGCAGCTATTTTTATCAAGTACTTTTCTGGTTTTTACATTTTGTCTTCAATCGAGGACTGCCTGCCCGGTACTGATGATGCCCAATAGAATACTGAAAATTTTCAGAATTGTAAATGGTTTTGAACAAAAATAATCATCGTTCTAATTAGATTTTAATTTTCAATATCAAAAAAATAGTACAAAATGTTGCATCAAGTATTTGAGGGACTACTCGTAATCGTTCAAATCCAATGTTCTATAAGTTTGGGAAAACCAATCATTCGCAAATCACTATTTGATATTAAACAATTCGGACGTAAGTAAAAATTAGACTGAGCGCATTCACCATTTGATTGATTTTTTTACGGTGACTCTAGCACTAGGTCGATATAAGATAATTTGCTCTGGTTGCGTTCATATAATTAATCATATACTGATGATCGTACTCTAAACCGTACTCAGAGTATTCTTAGCATACTCTGTATACTGTAAATTAATGAAAAAACATGTTGTTTTTTTCTCTTTTGTGATTTCGCTAAGTATAGCGATGATTATAATAAAATATCAATAACTTACCGAGCTATCATATCTTCTGTGTTTTCATTTTGTACAACCAGATGACTTATGCTGCGAACAGTATTATTCACCAAAATCCGGGACGCATTCACAAACAGTCTTCGTGCTGTTTTTGCTATGAAAGACATTGCAAATTAGAAAAAATTTGCGATGAATCAAGCTCAATTCGGAACTGAAAGTTTTTGTGACAATTTGTGACAGATAACTGTCAACATTTGATTGATTGTTGGAGCGTTTCAACAAATGCGTAGAAAATCTGGTGTTTCAACCGATTCGCATTTATTTTGTCGAAAACTACTGACGCGAGAAATGAGAATGACCACTTTTGTATAAATGTTGATAGATGGTGCAAGAATCGAAATTTTATCCCAAATGTAAACAACATTGAGAATTGAAGTGTCAACTTCTCACTTGAGTTGTACACAGTACCTTTGTGAATGACATGCTCAAGTTTTTTGAGCGGCCGTACAAATGGAAATAGAGAAAATGATGTAGTGGGGAATCATTGAGAAGTGTTCTATCTCCTACGAGAGCCCGTTGATGACAACTGTCAAAAAAGACTGCACGGTGCGTTTGTGTTTAGATGCGCGTCACTTGAACAGTGTGATGGAAAACGAAGACTATGAAAAACATCAATAACGTCCAATTATTGTCTAGTATAGATTTAACCTGCGCATATTGGCAGGTACCTATAAAACCGGCGATGAAGATATCCATATAAAAAAATTAAATGTTATGAACCCAAGAAACGATAAACAATCATTTATGGTGGATGTTTGACCCCATCTGCGAGAAAAAATCTATGACGCGGCTTTCTGGCCAAGGAAAACTGTTTTTGAACGTTTTGACTTCTAGAGAGGGCGACGATTTTTGAGTGAAGACTAGAATTGTGACGAGGATAGAGCAGATTCTTCTTTTTTAGACTAGATCATACAATTCCCTATCATTGTGATAACAACTTTCATATTAATATTTTCCATGTAAACATTCAGTGTTTGGATAACAAATTACTAGAAGTGGAAAGTATTATCCATAGCCGTAATATTGAAATAGTCTGCATTTGCGAGCATTGGTATCAAAACAATGATATCGAATGCATCTCTTTCGAATTACAACTTAATCTCTCACTTCTACAGATCACTCCATATTCATGGTGGATCTGCCATATATGCAAGAAACAGTGCAAAAGCTAGCGAGACACCCTATATCAAAAAGCTATCTTCAGAAACTCATATAGAACTGTGTGGGGTTGATTACATAATCGGGGATTGTCATATTGCAATAATAAACGTTTATAGACCAGGATTAGGGGAATAAAGGATATTTGAAGAACATTTTTTCTCAGCATTAAATTCAGTAAGTAAAAAATTCAATTACATCATCTTAACTGGAGATTTCAATATTCATTACAATAAAATAAATACCCACGAGTTGAAGACTTTGAATAATATCTAGAAATCTTTTCAACTACTGGTAACAACAGATAAACCTACTCGTGTACACACATTGAATGGTATACTCCAGAATTAGCAGAAATTAAAAATTACTTACAAGTTCTGTACTAGTGTATGTCAGTGTCAAACTGCAATGCTATAAAAAAAAATACTTGCTGAAAAAAAGCGAATACGGACAATTAATAACCAAAGCAAAATCTCAGTATGTCAATAATAAAATAAATTCAGCTCCAAATGAAATCAAGAAAACATGGAAAATTATAAATGAAAATTTGAACAAAAAATGCAATAGCAAGAAGGAAATCAGTCTAAAATGTGAAGATCGCTTGATAACAGATAAAAAGGAGGTGGTCGATGCTTTTGCAATACAATTTTCGAAAATCTGCAAAAACAAAACAGATGACTATTTCGGAAAAAATCCTACTTTCAATTGTACTGCTTCCAGTAATTCTCTAAATAGTATTTTTGTCNACATCTCTATATTTTATATACATATATATTTTTACTCATTTATGTCAGTATACCTATTCTGTGACCTGCCATTTGTACTGAGTGTATTCAATATGGTTAATAAATACTACTACTAAACCAGAGCAACGCCGTTATACGGGTTTTCGTTTTTACACGAAAAGCTGTATTTTCAAAGTTTTGCCTTGTTTGGTTTGAAACAAGCTGGTTTGAAAACAAGCTGTAGCCAGTTTGTATGGATGTATGTGTGTGGATAAGATTTTAGGCCCATTTTTCAAATCTTTCGTTCATGTATACCTAGGTTATTTATTGGTTACATCCAGCTCTTTCGAAGAACATACTCGTCACTTAGATGCCCTTTTTTATCGACTTCGAGAAGCTGGCTTCTCGGTCAAACTGAAAAAATGTTGTTTCTTCAAGAAAGAAATGAACGTTTTGGGTATTTAATCAATGCAACCGGTATACGGCCAGACTCGACTCGAGTCCAAGCCATCAGAGATTTTCCTGAACCCCAAAACGTAAAACAATTACATGCTTTCTTGGGTCTTCGCAACTACGACCGTGCTTTTTGTGAAGATTTTTCTACGGTGTCCGAACCCCTCACGCCCCTTTTGCCCCTTTTAATGGGAGTGGGCACAGTTTCAAAAAAATTTGTTCAACAAGTTGAAAGAGTTAATCTGTCGCGAAGTATTTCTTTCTCATCCGGACTTTGAACAGGATTTTTTGTACAAAACGATGCCAGTGACGTTTCGGTCGCGGTCGTATTATTTCAAATTATTGAGGAAAAAAAACGTACCTTGGATTACGAGAGTCGCTTGTTATTAGACAGAGAAAGCAGGTACTCTATACCGAAAAAAGAGCTTCTAGGGATTTTATTTGCCTTACAAAGATGGCGCATCTATTTATTGAGCCGTGACTTCGTAATTTATTCGGATCATAAAGCGCTTTCCTATTTGAACTCCTGTCGTCTTAACGCCGCGCATCACGCGTCAGGTACTTACACTGTAAGAATTTTTGTTTGTAGTCAAGTATATTCCTGGAAAGGAAAACTTTTTACCTGATGTCTTGTCTCGGCACCTCCCATTTAAGCCACTTTCGCCTCAAGATGGATGTTTCCGAGTACTGGCAATGTGTAAAGCCTCTAAAAAATTCGAACTTTTGATGAAGGATATGAGTGAAGCCTAACGTAATGATTTCCTGTTATTTGCTGAGCTGGAGGCGATCCAAAAGGATTCTTCGGGTCGTTTCTTTCTTCGAGAGGGACTGTTATTTATCCAGAATCAGGAAAGTAATTTGTTATGCCGTTTCTTGGCCGAACTAACTGACTTCGGTAATTATTATCACGATTATTATGGCCATTTTGGAGTTTACAAAACTTGGTGCTCTTTGAAAGCAGACTTTTGGTTACCCAATCTTCATGCTCATGTTTAACGTATTATAAAAGGCTGCGAAGTATGGCAAAAAGCTAAGATTACAGTATTGCCTAGACCCGCTTCAGATGCGGAGAAGCCAAATGACCTTATTAAGGTTGACCTTTTCGGTCCCCTTCCAAAATCCAGAGGTGGTGTGACTTTCGTCTTTGTTATCGTAGACGTATTCTCTAAGCTGGTGACTCTTTATTGCTAGCATGTTGAATCGGCTAACCATGCACTATTTTGTACAGGTGGGTAAAGCGTCTCGAATTTTGAGTGACCAAGGAAAACAAATGACATCGCAAAGATGGAAGAACACTTTACAGGACAATGGTTTGTAAGTAATTTATTCATCCGGACGGCACCCCCAGGGTAACCCTGTGGATAAGACTATGCGAGAATTGGGAAGAATCTTGAGAACTCATTGTCAACATCAGCATTCTCGATGGACGTTCGAGATTCCTAATGTGATTAAGTTTCTGAACAACGTGACACATGAAACGACTGGATTTCCTATCGTGGAACTTCACTTTGGGACTCGAGCTATTTTGCCACTCCGAGAATTTTTGACAGGTGAACAGATACCTTGTAACTCTCATGTTAAATGATTCTTCGCCAGAGAAAATTTGCAGAAGCGGGTAGAGAGACGTGCACCTCGTTTTCTTCCGAGACCTTACCAGCCGTTCACACAAGGTGAATTAGTGCTTCTTAAGGCTAACCCAACTTCGTCCGCGGTCCTTCACGAGACCAACAAACTCATTTTGATATTCGAGTGACCCTACAAAATCAAGAAAGTTTTGAGTTCTAAGACATACGTACTAGCCCATTGCGACTCTGAGATGGAAAGAGACACATTTCATATTTGTCAAAAAAAAAATTCTTCCTATGTTCTCGAGCACTGTTTCCAAAAACGACAGTCTTGGACATTTGAAAGGGGGGCAGATGTGACAATATCCTTGAGTACCGGTACCTTTGGTTGAGGCACAGCACTGCAGGCCTTATCGAAGTGGTCACGCATAGCGCAGCTTCGAGAGAGAAGTATTCGTGGTTATTCGGGAGACATTTCTCGTGTTAACAATCACACGTTTGGAGGTAAGACCTCGTTCGTTCATAGCTTGCACAAGTTTCTCAGCTTCTGAGAGTTGTCGTTCGTATGGAGGCGACAGCTGATTAACGGAAAAACATATTTTGAACAGACAGAAACAGATTTGAAGTTGACGGTGAACTCAATGTGACACCCGTGCTTTCGGTGATAACGTACGCAGATATTTGCTACTCCTTACCTGCAGGTATGTTATAGACAATCATTATTAGTTTGACTGCTTGCTTGGTGGTTGGGTACTGCTAGGTATGCTAAATTTATATCTCCTTTCAGGGTTGTCTCTTGTTGATGTACCTACACACTCTAAAATAAATTGTGATAACGTTTCTTCCGGTGGTTTTTGTTGCTGACTACGTCCCAGCCGAACCTTTTTGCTTCCCCCCTACACTTTTCGCGACTAGTTCTGAAAATAGGTTTGGCATTAGAACTGAAAACGAACGCAAAATTTGGCCATCATCAAAATTAGATATATCCGGAATTCATACTACAACGCAAGCAATTATCTTTCCATTTGTCCTCCACATAAACCTATGCTGCATTTCGAAATAAATATTAAACATGTTGAAATAATACGGATGTCTGAACACGATATTTGAAACCCATGTTAAAAGCAACAACATATCTGCCTCGAATGGTTTAGAAGTTTCATTGATAAGGTTATGTATTGCCTGAAATTAATTTAGAAAAAAACAACTTTGTTCTTCATTCTGTATCCATCTAGTAAAGAGTGAGTTTGAGGAGTTAATTGGTAAATACTCGAGCCGAAAAGACAATAGAATATTGGCTCTGAACGTTTTGCCTATAATTGCGTCGGACATCTTCATTGGTAGTTGGCAGCAATGTGATGCGTCTTCTTAGTTGAATTTGTTGACGTGATTTACACCATACGCCACAATTACACGCATATAAATCAAGAAGCCATAGATATTTACAAATATCGATACAACTTCAATCGGAAGGAGTAAATCACATGGTATCCAGATCGCCGCCGATGCTCCAAAAAAGCTTACACTAACCAGAAAAGTCCTCCACACCATTTCACTATTTTAATATACCACTGGAACACAGCACATGGCCTCATCACAATTTATTCACACGTTAAAAAGGGAGACCTTGTTAATCCTTAACTCGCACAAGTTTCGACGTTTGAGGGTTGTCATTCGTAGGGATGTGACAGCTGGTTAACGGAAAAACAGATTTTTTCAAGAGGACATCTACCGCTGAAGATACCCGCCGCATTACTTAGCGAAACGTTCGAACCCAAAACCTCTCCAATAGACCACGACTACCTTGCTTGGATGACCATAGTTCCAATCATAGCATTCATCTATTCAGGTTACTGATTATGTAGAATGAGTCGTCCTCCATCAAACATTGAAACAATTCACGTTGATTTTTAATTGAGAAAATGAGTGATTTGATTATTCACAAATTTTTGAGTTTCATTGGCGTTTGGTTCATTGTATTTATTTTTATAGGGCTAATGCATTAAATTTCACCTAGTTTTTTTCTCTGAAGGTAACAAATTGAAGATTCTCAAAGCTAGAATTGAAGCCTGTGACGTAAAATGAACTTAACAAAATATACACATTATGTATGATTTTGATAAAAACTAAGCGATTATGATAAAAATAATGGCGGTACATATAAAAAATTGAAATGAAGATTCGTTTCAAGCACTTCAAACAAATTTCACAAAATGAAGTATTGCTTCCCGATTACTTCACATTGGAACTTTTGATTCCGGCATTTAACGAATGAGAACCAATATTCAACAAACAAATATTACATTCGTATTGGATATAGGGATAGAATGAAACCACTATTCTTTTTTTTTTTCATAAGCTACATTTTCTCTGAGAATGAGTTTTTTCGATGAAATACTTACTTTTTGAATTATTCGCGAAAAACTGTGCGAGTTCGTCAACTCAACTTTGATTTTTATAATGGGTTCATATAAAACTCATGAAATGTGCTATTTTGATTCATGAAGTGAATATATAAGCTCAAAATTAAATAAAAAAATACTTCGAATAACATTATTAATGGTATAATAACATCATGCATTAACTATTTTGAATAATAACTTCCTCTGGTATTATAAACCATGATTCAAACTCTATAATTATCAAACATGCATTGCGCATCATAGGTACATGAAATTCATTTATGATTTGTTCATTAAGATATCTATTGAGAAATATTTCCATCAGAAGTTGTATAATATTTGTTATCGACTAATATAAACAAGCTAGGTAAGTGATAAGCACTATCATCAAAATAGTTATAGAATGAGGTAGCAAATAATTTTTCTCAAATGAAGGTACATTATATGATCGTATTGTCGATAAAAATCAAGTAAACAAATATTTGCCTTGGTACAATTAGAATATCTGAAGTGATTCAAATAGAATTGAAAAACTTTTCTCATACTCCAGAACTGAGCACTTTTGTTGTCTCTTGATGATGTTAATTTGGTTAGCAAAATGAACCTCGAAAAGGTGTTCTGATTCTGTGGGTGTATGGGAAAAAATTGGTATTCAGGTAATAACAATAATGATAATAATAATCAATATAATTTCCATAATACCCAAAATGTCCAAATGAGTATGTGAAAATGAAGTGAAAAATGAGAACTATACAATATAATAACTATTTATATAACCCACAAAGGAATGAAATCCTGATCGTGAGTATAGCCAATAATTACTGTGAAGTTAGGCATACCTTTCCATCCTCAGTATCCGACGTAAAGGCTGTCGATGTTGAAATGAAGAAGAAATTGTGAACAGTGTTGTCACAATATAAGAACATTTGTTGGAATTCCTCCTAATAAGCTGTACTTACAGAATGAATCCTCAAATTAGTTTCATGTTCGGACTTCCATTGTCTAATATGATTCTATTGGCAGTATCCAAATCACGGATCCAACTACCATCAATCTACTGAGAGAGGAATCATCAAGTGAAACAAAAGCAATAAGCAAAAATTATCGAAAGGTAAAATCAAAATTCAACAGTAAAGCACGTCTCAAATAGCTGACTGTCAAACAAAAATTATCTATTTATCGACTTGTGAAATATTATATATTCTCTCATCAGATGGAATTCCAAGTTTCGCGAATATTCGCGATTATTTGAAATTGCCTAAGCGCCGTACTATTTTTTAGCTTTCAACTCGTGTGTACTAATTGATATGATATTTACACATATGAAAGGGGTGTAGTGTAATTTATTTTAACTTTTCATAGTTCCCGAAACGTAACAATAATAAGACAATTATTACAAAATTAAAATGATATCCTCTCTCTCTAAACCCACATAGTAAAATTCCAAATTGATTCACGATACTATACTGGGTTCTGGTCTCCCTCTCTGGTACGGTATCCGTGTGAAATACTGATCTGTTCTAAGTATCACTAAAAGCAACAACACAATTAACTCGCTGCCCATAATTTACCGTAATTCCACTATTGCAAAATCCTTTTTCGGAAAGTCCCTTGTCGCGACCCTCTTTCGCAACTGACTTTCGCAACTCCCTTTCGCGACTCTCCCAAATTANAAGAACTCGTTTCGAAACTTTGAGACTCTTCAGTTTCCTAACAATGGTTATGAAACTTGTAGAAATAATATGCAAACCCGTTCGAAAAACATCTCAGTTAAGTACGAAATTGTGTTAGCAATTTCTTTCTCATATTTCTTTTTCACAGATCGTGGAACACTAAACAGTTTTACAAAAGAGCAACAGGTGTTTCGATATACAATAGCGTCTTCAGGCGTGTTAAGTTATACATCTGCAAAGTAGTGTATTGAAGGTAATACGTTTGGGATATTTCAAGAATCTCAAAAGACCAAGCACAGAAAGGTAACTGAAATATCTGGCGTTGAATAAATCCAAAACAGTCTACCTAATAGTCATCTACTTCTCAAGTGAAAATTTACAGAAAATTTTTCTATAAATTTCCACCACTTGAGAAAAGGGAAAATTTGGTTATTGCAATGGGTTATTTATAGGTGTTGATAGATCTCAAACCATCATCATCAACCTAAAGTTGATGATGGCTACTACCTTGCACTGACGAAACGTCAAATAGCTCGAAACCGGTCTGCAACCCGTTACCCGTGTACCCGTTCCTATAATAGAAAATCGATTGCAGTACCGCCAACAGCATATGCAGGAAATACTCCTGCACTGACACCTTCTGAATATAATCCAACCCCCTTCGTGGTATCAACTAGGGAAATAGTTGTTACCTGATAGGTGTCAATCCATTAACCTACAGTGTAGATAAGTCGAGACTGGCCTGAACAAATAGTTTTTTTAGTTAATTTGAGCATCATTTATGTGGAAATTATCATTTGTTCAAATGAATATACTAATCTATTGGTTAATTTGTTTAATCAATTCTTTAAAATAGTACATTCAGTTCTTCGGGGAGTGGAGTTCGAAGAGAAAATCTCTATATCTTATCCTAAAAGCTCCACAACAAATATCGTCTTGATAGTTCATACTGGAATCTCTGGCGTAAAATGAATGTATTGAAACCACTTTCCTAACATCAGAACAAAATTACGGTCTCTCGACGTACGTTTCGCTAACCAAGTTAGCGTACTCAGATCATTTTGATCAGCCATAATATCCTGAGGACGCTAACTTCACATTTCACATATCACATTGGTCACAGATAATGAACCAGCTCCAAGGATTTTTCAGTCTAATGAGGCATTTCATCAAATGACTTCAAGACGTCTTTTCCGAAACGCTTCCTACCTTTCCGGATTCGAAGGTTCGATAAACCTTAAAAGGATAACGAAAATGTTAACTGCCTTTCAAGGTCTCCACTTCAACAATCCAATCTTACTTTGAGTGGAATTATTAGAGGTGAGGTCAATTAAATTTATGCTGATTTCCAATAACGATATATCAGCTTCAACCATAAGAAATGCTGAAAAAGATTCGAATATTATTAGATACTAAGAACTTGAATGAAAAGCCGAATGACTCTGAATTCACTTTATTCAACGAAATTTTTTTCCGAAATGATCGAGTTGTCATTCTAGTGAGCTTACGTTTTAGAATATTTGAAGAGTTTCACAAAACTCATCTTGAAATCACCAAAATGACACAGCTTGCCCATCGTTATGATTACTGGCATTATATTGGCATTAGATATCGAAACAACTATCCGTTCGTTTCCCGGATCATGAGATATAGTTGATTTTCGTTCCAGATTAGTGAGGAAGATTGTGACGATTCGTTCATCGCTCTGTATAACAGTTCAGTTATTGTAGCTGTAGAAATTCTAAATGGTTAGCCTTTGTCAATTGTATTTTCGTGGCTAACGTTTCGAATTCAACCTTAATATACAAAATTTATTCATAGGCATTTATGATGTGTCCACTGAACTAACAAAGTGCAATTGCACTATCCTTATTCCTTGTGAATCCGTTCTGATTTGGTGAATCAAGCTCAATTCAATATAGCTACACCGAAATATACAAGTGAAATTTATGACGTTTTCTTTTTATGTTTAAATGTACAATTTTTTCTGTATTATTCCGTAACATGAGTTTTTTAGAAATTACTAATGATGAAGACTTCGATGAAAACATAAATTTTGTTGAAAATGGTAGAAAAGCAAAAATCATCGTTAATATGAAATTATTCAATTTTAACATTGCCGTTTTATGCAATTGGAAAGTTTCTCCCAAATACAGGTAATTATTCCAATGTTGTTGAAAGTACAGGTAGTAGTTATATAGAATGTTACAGAAATGATGGAAACAATTTCTCAACATCATTTGAATATACTGTATTTTTCGTTGATACGGAATTCTATTGAAGAAAGGAGTTGAACAAATTCATCTTTCTAATCTAAGCGTAATTGAGAAACGTATCTTGAAAATGATTTATGGAAAACATTCCTCTTTTCCCATTCCCTCTATTTCAGGATCTTCATCAATCATTTACTCATGAAGTATCCAATATTCAGTTGAGAAATCGAATAAGTGCCCCCTTATCCCAGAACAAACACAAGCATTACAGGAAAATCCTCAAGGCGCTCTAAGAGCGGTGCCTGTGCGAAAGTAGTGATTCATATTGGATTTGAATTGCTGAAGATTAAATCCATTTGGAAAAACATTCTTAGGAAGTTTATTCCACATGAACGCCGTTCTCCAAATTGAATGGAAGAGTTCTTAAACAGTAGAACTCTAAGTGTACTGAGTCGAACATGGAACCGATGTGCAGCCACAGTCCGTCGCGTATTTCTGATATGTACCTCTCTTGGTGGAATCAAATGTGTCAAGTCACTTGAACACTTCCCATGAAAGTATCTATGGAAGAGAGACAAATCTCCAATTTTTCTTCGATGTTCCGGACTATCAAGATTGCAAGTGATGTTTGCGTTTCCAATCAGGCTGACGGCTCTTTTCTGGATGGAATCCAGCAGTTTCAGTTTATGTTTGGGGGCGGAGCTCCTTACATGAGAACAATACTCCACAGAAGGTATAATCTGAACTTTATACATAAGCATCAGAAGTTGCTAAGGTGTGTACAGTTTTCTAGTTCGGAACAGTGTTTCAAGCTTTTGAGAAACGGCTTTTCCAATTCTATGTACTATACAAAAAATAAACCTGACGTAACTTTTGAATGCTAATGAGTGAAGAAGTCTTAGAAATTACTGATAAAAAGCATCGTATTTTAATGATAAGTTGCCGAAAGACCAAAGAGCTTTTCATTAAAAGATGGATACTTGAGAAACATTAATAATTGTTGCTCCCTTCTTCTGATCGAACTAATTAATATTTGAATATCAATATGTTGTTAATAATATAGGAATGTAGGCTTTCACGGCAGGCGTCAATGTTTTGGTTGGTTTCCGCGTTTTGTCGTGGTCTTCTTTGGTTATAACCACGGTTATAACCCGGAAATCAACCAAAATGTTGTTATCAAGGTTAATTCATTCATCACTTGCTAACGTTCATAACTTTTTGTTTGTTATGTGCACCTATTTATCAATTGTTATGTGGAATCTTTCGTCTTCGAATATTTGAATGGAACCCTAACTACAAGTTTAAGTCAAGATATCGTAATTTTTGTTCTGGTGTTGGAAAATTGTTTTCAATAGATTGTGAAACTATACAATTTGAATGAACTTTTGTTATTTTTATTGACAGACATTGAAAAAATTCTGAAGAAACTGAGACTGAATTACCCCGTTTCTTTCAATAATATCGCCAGATTTCCCAAAAGGGGACTGTTAAATCCTCGAAAAAGAAGGGAACAATTATAGGAGAATACTATTTCAGAATACAGCATTACTCTCTTATTAGAAGCCATCCAAGACGGTATAATAACTACAAGCTCTAATTGAAAATATTTCGTAAATTTCGAAATGAACCATATCATCTTAATAATCAGAAAAAAGCTACGGTACGGTTGTGCGGCATAATTTTCTCACTTTTCTATGAATGATTCGGAGTATAAAAAATGAAAAATTCAAATTAGATATGATNTACTTCTCGAAATATTCACTAAAAACTAAACATGGAGCACGTATTTGCTCAAAGCTTTCATTTTTTTTTTTCGTAGAATTTGAAATTTCTCAAAAAGGAGAAGTATCGAAAAGGAGCTTGATGCTCAGACTATAGAAGGTTGAAAAAATATTTTGAAATGACGCGCTTTTGGATTTTTGCGTAACTTTCTTACTGTCTTGCGGTACTTTTTCGATAGTCTGAGAATAGGCACTATTCCATTTTCAATATGGTATATTTCTAAATCTCATGTAACACGTATATACAAGAGATGGAAAACTATAATCAATAAAAAACAAAAAACCGGATATTCCCATCCTGATGTGGGGTGTATACATCACGCTAATAATGCACGGTCTATCTGCCCATCGGTTACGGGTGGAACCATGCGGAACTTCCAATGACACATTCCGTGTTTTGTTCGAGTGTGTGTAAAGTTATTACTGAACATACATGGTGGATTCTATGAAGCATACAGGTGATAATCGATAGACACAAGAATTTGATAATAAAAAATGTAGGATTAATGTATCGAAGAATTCTTAGGTAATCATTGATATCAAGAAGCTCTGTAACGAATGTTTCTTGACAGAGATACCACTGAAATTATCGATCGCAATGTTGCCAACGAAGCTGTTACAGGTGTCTGTATGTATATATGTAATACCTAATTTCAATAAAAATCATAATTTGTTTCGTAACACTGTATTCATATACAAAAATATAAAGGGTTGAACATTTTACAACAATTCAATAGGTGTTTTCTGATGTGTTCTTGGTATCCGACTATCTCGCTGATGAAATAATGTTGCCGCCTTTGCTGCCTCATGGGCTATTGTGAAAACTTATATATTTAATAAACGTTCAAAAGTAACGTCGATTTGAGGCATCAACCCCTAGAAAGCTGTGCTCGATACACCAAAATTTCACTTTTACTATTCCAGAAAAATGTCAAAATGAAATGGAACACTTTCTTCAACAAGCTTTCCACCAAATAAGTTGGCGTTTTCGAAAGGAAAAGCCCGACCTGTTTATATCTAATAAGGTAAACTTTCATTCGAACTTCCAGACACCATGAAGACAAACAATTGGCTCACACCATACGTGTGAGCCCAAACGAAAGCATGCGAAAGTCTAGTGTTGTGTACCGATCTAAATAACTTTGGACAATGATCGTTAATCTATTCTTTGAAACGAGTTTTGAAAGCTCGCTAAGTCTGACCGATAGGCGTCTTCGAAAGGAAAAGTCCGACCTATTTATATCTAATGAGTAAACTTTAATTTAAACTTCCAGACACCATGAAGATAAACAATTGGCTCACACCATTCGTGTGAGCCCAAACGAAAGCATGCAAAAGTCTAGTGTTGTGTATCGATCTAAATAACTTTGGACAATGATCATTAATCTTTTCTTTGAAACGAGTTTTGAAAGCTCGCTAAGTCTGACCGATATATTTTTTATCATAGCTTATTTCGTATACTTTTTAGAACAATTTTTTCTTAGGGTTACCTAAAGAAATATTATCAAAAGATTGAAGGAGAAAAATGTTTTCTACTTGAAAGCAGACATAGGTTGTAAAATTTAAATTTTTAGTCAGATTGATAATTTATCTAGCTACAATCCATAGCCACTTTCTGTAAAGAAACCAACCACGATCTCCTTCTACAGCCTGAACAAGAAACAGAACACAGTAATGTATATTCTGAAGGAAATGAAATAGAACAATCAACTGATGCATCTCCACCTTCAAAAGTTACACCGGAAAAGTCAAATAAATACTTTTTTACTTACATGTATTAAATTGGTACTGAGGGTAGCATACTATTGTTCTTTTCACTGAATGCAGATGTTTAATAGTAAATAAGCTAGTTTAGGCAAAACTGTCGAATACTGGGGAACAAACTGTTGAGTAGCAAGTAATACATGGGTGAACACTTCATTTTCAATAGGGACTCAATTCACCTACTGTAGAAACCCAATGACAGAAACTTTTTTTTTACTTGATGTTATTATATTGAAATGTAAGAATACATCTATAGTTATTAAATTATTCTCAAGTGTACGCGTTTACCTGAACCGTTTTTCTCTGTGTACTAGCCCATTGCGACTCTGAGATGGAAAGAGACACATTTCATATTTCTTCCTATGTTTTCGAGCACTGTTTCCAAAAACGACAGTCTTGGACCTTTGAAAGGGGGGCAGATGTGACAATATCCTTGAGTACCGGTACCTTTGGTTGAGGCACAGCACTGCTGGCCTTATCGAAGTGGTCATGCATAGCGCAGCTTCGAGAGAGAAGTATTCGTGGTTATTTGGAAGACATTTCTCATGTCAGGAATCACACGTTTTAAGGTAAGACCTCGTTAGTCCTTAGCTCGCACAAGTTTCTCAACTTCTGAAAGTTGTCGTTCGTATGGAGGCGACAGCTGATTAACGGAAAAACAGATTTTAAACAGACAGAAACAGATTTGGAGTTGACGGAGAACTTAATGTGACACCCGTGCTTTCTGGTGATAACGAACGCAGATATTTGCTACTCTTTACCTGCAGGTATGTTATAGACAATCATTATTAGTTTGACTGCTTGCTTGGTGGTTGGGTACTGCTAGGTATGCTAAATTTATATATCTCCTTCCAGGGTTGTCTCTTGTTGATGTACACTCTAAAATAAATTGTGATAACGTTTCCTCCGATGGTTTTTGTTGCCGACTACGTCCCAGCCGAACCTTTTTGCTTCCCCCCTGAACCCATTAGAATTTATTTTGTTACAATATTTATTCTTTCATTACAAACATTTCCTTCAACAGATAGATTCACAGGTAAATTGAATGTTACCATTGACTTCTGAAAGATGTAGACATGAATGATTATACATCAAACAATGTGTCGTTATAATCTGTATCCAGTGTTGAATCACAGTGGGACGACTTACAATGGGTATTACACGATATACTGTAGATACTTGTTAAGCACCTGTTAAGTAACATTCACGTGTGACAGCGATTTCACAACTCTTTAGAAATGGTACTAATATAAGGCATTATAATATTTTTAGGTTTGTAGGTATTTTTTAATGAGTTTGAATTTTTTCAATTTCATGTGAAACTTTGAGAAAAACTATCATTGTTAGATTTGTTTGTCTGTTTAACTGTTCATTTGTACGCACTGATTTCAAAAACGGCTTACCCGATTTGGGAACAGTTTCATTAGTATGTTCTGGTGAGTTTCACTAAACATTTATGATTGATTTATGTATTACAATCGGTTCATAACTGAAAAAGTCATGTCAATCAAGGAATCATTACGAAATTTTGTTAAGAAAAATTTTGAAGCTTCGACTAATTACATTTATAGTTTGTTGAATGATTTTCTCATAAAAACATTTTTCTGCTAGGAAATATAGAAATATCCAAAAATAAATATCTTTTAGGTCACTTTTCGCGACTAGCTCTGAAAACGTACATATGGATAGGTTTGGCATTAGAACTAAAAACGAACGCGAGATTTGGCCATCATCAAAATTAGATATATCCGGAATTCATACTAGAACGCAAGCAATTATCTTTCCATTTGTCCTCCACATAAACCTATGCTGCATTTCGAAATAAATATTAAACATGTTGAAATAATACGGATGTCTAAACACGGATTTTGATGTACAAAGCAACAACATATCTGCCTCGAATGGTTTAGAAGTTTCATTGATAGGGTTATGTATTGCCTGAAATCAAGTTAGAAAAAAACAATTTTGTTCTTCATTCTGTATCCATCTAGTAAAGAGTGAGTTTGAGGAGTAAATTGGTAAATACTCGAGCCGAAAAGACAATAGAATATTGGCTCTGAACGTTTTGCCTATAATTGCGTCGGACATCTTCATTGGTAGTTGGCAGCAAAAATTAACTTCTTTCTTCTTGTCTTTGAAAGGTTCTCAAATTTTTCTATAAAGATGGAGAAGTGGAAAGCCAAAACTTCTCATTCCCAAAAAAAATTTTCTGATTTTGAAAAACAAGTTCACCATTGTATTACTGTTAACTTCCAAATATATTTGAGCTTAGCTATTTCAATTTGATTTTTGACTTGTGTTGAACTCGATGTTCAATAGCACCAATAAACTATAGTTGTATGTCTACCAGAGACTCAGTGAAAAATATTCTATTTGCAAATTTATGTATGGAGAACTTTTTTGAATAAACTTGAATCACAAAATGCATCATCCCGTTTTTCTAAATTTCCATACATTATACGAGACTATTAGACCATTGCTGAGAAAATAGCGACCAGCTGAATTGTTTACATGGCATTATATGCAAATGGACCTTTTTTCATTTGATATCAAACTTAACAATGCAGGGTTAGTTCGTGAGTTAAAGAAATTAAACTCTCTCATCTTACCCAATTACAATCTGAGTATATTTCATTTACTAGTAAATATAGAGTGTTTGACCTTGTTAGGTATCACACGTTAAAAGGTAAGACCTCGTTAGTCCTTAGCTCGCACAAGTTTCGACTTCTGAGGGTTGTCATTCGTATGGGTGCGATAGCTGGTTAACGTAAAAAACATATTTTAAACATTTCGATAATTCTAATTATGATATTGTATGTTTACATGGTTATGAAAAAAATAAAAAGGTGAATTTATCCTCCCACTGCTGCTATTGCTTACTTTTGCGGTATTGTGAAAATAATTCAAATCGAACTCTACTTTGAATTCTGTAGCCTTTCTATAAAAATCTATTAGTATGTCTCTACGTATCATGTACAGGGGACGTCTTTTTTTCTAATCTTGATGCTCTTCTATACCAGGAATTTGAAAGCGATATAAAAATATCATTTCTGGTACATTTGTATATAGATTTTATGCGTTTCAACATTTAATTTCCAACTTCACATGAATACCTGCACAGTCATCCAATTCTACAGCCTGAACAAGAAACAGAACACAGTAATGTATATTCTGAAGGAAATGAAATAGAACAATCAACTGATGCATCTCCACCTTCAAAAGTTAAGTTGGAAAAGGTTCTTATTCTATGGGACGAATAAATGATCAAACACTCGACAGTTCATGTCATGAATGCATGTCTGACTTTGAAAAAACATTGCACCCTCGTGATGAACAAATTGAATTCATTATGTTATCTTTTCAGAAACGTCAGAAGCATTTTAACAGAACAACAACTATTAATATTATATCTCGCGCAAGTTGCGTCAATGTTGCGATATGGCATATGTATATGGGGTAACTCTACACTAGCTTCAGATGTGTTTATTTTACAGAAAAGAAATATTCGTATAGTAGTAGGAGTTCCTAGTACATTTTCTTGTAGGGATATATTTCGAAAATTTAGAATCTTAATCCTAACCTATGTGTACATTTTTGAACAGTCAATCTATGTTTTTGAAAACAAGAATAGATTCCCTACAAACGGAAGTATTCATAATGTGAATACTAGACAAAAAATGATCTCCATGTTTCGTTTGGACAGTATAAAACAACGCTAAATTGTCCATCAGCGGTAGATCTTACTATTTTCAATAAACTCCCTAGGTGTTTAATAGTATATTATATACCTAGGGTGAGAAGTGAGCTATTATTTACCGAGCATTTTTATAATAATGTGCGAGGTAAAAAATAGCTTTCTCAGCCGAGGTATATATAGAATTTTTTTCACCACTAACATTGATATATTGACAATTTTAATTTTGGCATTAGTAATTTTCTAACAATNAAAGAACCAACTCCTGGATCAAAAACTGATTATTGAATTGAAAAATAAAATAAAATTCTTCAAAAAAATCAACTTCAATAGGTCTCTTGAATTTTTAATAGATGGACGAAAAAAGGGTAGTAGATTCAGCATATTGGAAATGGTGAATAACTTTATGTCAAAACCCAAAAGACATTATCGTCCTTAAGACCATCACTAATATTGACATTGACTAACAAGCAAATTGCTTGGCAGAGAAACTGGCTCCCAAAAAAAATGTATATTCTGAAAAAGAGCGATCTTTTTGGAGAGCAACTTAACACAAAGCATATTGAACTAATCCATGATGAAAACAAGCTATCTATGATTTTATTGATTATCAAATCACTCAGAAATAAGACTGATGAATTATTGTTATTGGCAGAAAGTGTGAAATATCTCAATTTTATTTTATTTACAGAGCATTGGCTCAACTATCAAGAAAACTGTAATTTGGATGATTACATTATAGCTGCAAAATTCTACAGAAGCAAATCAAATTATGGAGGCACTATGATCATAATAAATAAAAATTTTGCAGATGCGTTTTTTATAGAAGGTGTTTCGAAATATGATACTCTTCTTACAGAGCAAGAATTTGAATTCTCTTTGGTACACAATAAAGAATGTAATTTTTACATCCTTTGCTTATACAGATCTCCAAATTCTAACTTCAATATTTTCCTCAGAAATCTGGAGATTATTCTCATAAATTTATCTGTAAATTCTAAAATAGTAGTAGCGGGCGACTTTGATATAAACTTTACAGAGGAAGATACAACCACTCAATCTTTGAAACTCTTATTGAGTTCTTCCAATCTGACAATGCAGGAAAGACAATCGACTCGAATATCAAAATCCTCTGCTACTACTATAGATTATGTTCGCCTTTACTTTAATGAAAAGGGTATTCAATCTAACGTTATCCCTGTGTCACTCTCGGATCATGAAGCTGTTGTCATACATGTTTCACTAGGATATAAAAAAGGGGGAATGGTGAGAGGCAGAGGTATGGCAGGCTTTATACAAAAAACTTCTCCAAGTTCCAACTTAATGCCAATGGAGTTAACTGGCTTGGTGTTTTGAACTCTGTTGAACCCCTAAGTGTATTTTATGATATTTTGACTGAGGTCGTCGTAAAGTGTTTTCCTATACAAAAAATCAAAAGTAAATTAAAAAAACCTTGAATAACCAAAGGAGTCAGAACCTCTTCAAGTAATATGAGGGCCCTACACATGATTAGGAAATACACTACAAGTGATTTCTTCCACAGCTTTTTCAATGAGTGCCGAAAGATCTATAGAAGAATTATAAGATGTGCAAAAGAGGAATATTATAATGAGAGACTTTCCAACACGTCCAATTAACCTAAAGAGAACTGGGCTATTTTCAATGAGCTGAGAGGCAAAACAAACAAGCTTCCAGTGCAAATTGACATCAACCCTGATAGCCTCAATGTGTATTACTGTACACTGCAGAAAAACTTAAACTCAACATATCTATACAAAAAACCCTTTAGACTACCTGAGTAACGTAATAATTTCAGAAGAATTAATTTTATATCATAGAAATATTGAAGAACTTGGGGAAACATTTAGGGAATTGAAAAATGAAGAAAACGTATGGAATCTGTCTGTTTTGAAAATCTGTTTTTCCGTTAATCAGCTGTCGCCCCCATACGAACGACAACTCTCAGAAGTTGAGAAACTTGTGCGAGCTAAGGACTAACGAGGTCT
>NW_019290668.1:0-14152 GCF_000500325.1 Leptinotarsa decemlineata
GAATCGCTGCAGATTAAATTCATTTGGAAAAACGTTCACAGGAATTTTATACCACATAAACTTAGTTCTCCAAATGAAAGAGTTTTTAAACAGTGAATTTTGGGGTGTACCTCAAAACGATGAGCAGCCACAGTCCGTCGCGAATTACTGATATATACCGGTCTTGGTGGAATCAAATAAGCCAAGTCACTTGAATACATCCCGTGACAGTGACTATAGAAGAGAGACAAATCCCCAACCTTTCTTCTAAAATGTTCCAGACTACCAAAAAACGCTGTGTGGCTGAATCACGATTGTTAATATTGTTACAAACTACGTTCTGAAGGGACAATATGGTGTCATTAGTACACTTTTTGGTTGGTATCCAAATTTTTTGCAATTTATCATATTATATGACAATAGAAAATCAGCCAAACGATATTTTCCAATTTTTTCTATTTGTTTGGCAAATGAGAGAATGAGACAAATTGAACGTGAGTTTGATACTTCGGTATGATTGCTGCCCTTGTGTAGCGGAATAGGGTAGGAAAATAGCCAGTTTCGAAGGAGTACTATCGAGCAGCTCAGGGATGATTTGAACAGGACGCTGAGAGATAGTGAGGAGGAGTCTGAGCACAAGGAATATGAGGGACAAGAGGAATCTTTTTAAAATGCACAATCGGAAGCGGATTCATGGACAGCCATGATCGGGGATAAGGTCGGGACCATTCAGAAGGCCACGACCAGATTTTCGGGTAGCAAAATTCAATTTAATCGTGAAGAGCAGAATGCTGTAAGCAGTATCTTACAGCAAATAATAAGGGTAAGTGGAAAGCTTGGTAACAAGCACAAGTCGTTAGAAACGATAAGGGAGTTAGAGAGGAAGGTGAACATGATGGAGAGAGAAAGGGAAGGCGTGACAGCTTTGACTATTAGGCTTGAGGGCCTAGTAGGATGGATGGGAGAAGAGTGGAAAACGATGAAAACTATGATTAACAATATAGACAGGCAAATAAATAGCACAAGTAGAAAGCAGAAAACTAGGAGGGACTTAAGCAACAAGAGGAGTATGGAAAAAACGCGTCAACGAGGAGCAGAGACGGAACAGACGGAACAGTCGGAAATACCTACTAGTACTGAGATGGAAACGGAAACGGAGGGAGCAGGTATGGAGACAGATGCTGGATACCAGGAGGTCCAGAACAAGAAGAAAAGGAAGAGGAACAACAGAGGCAGGAAGACTTACCCTACGGCATTGAAGAGACCTAGACAGGAGAGGTCAGGATGGAAAACACCACCCCCCCTAGAGGACAAAATAGTTATTATGAAGACTAATCAGGAGGATAATATACCGACTGCGAGGATCGTTAGCGAAAAATTTCGACAAGGGGGGTGCCTCTTCTATGTCGAAGCCGTGACTCGAAACCGGATAGGAGTGGTGGTGATTAAAGGGAAGACTGAGGAAGGCAGGAAGAATATCAGGGACGTACTCCAGGATGAGAGTAGGATCAGAATTAAGGATGTTCAGAAGCCAAATCCCCATGTTCTACTCACGGGAGTGGAGAAGGGATCTGGGGATGAGGAACTGATTAGGTTGCTGTTAGTAGAGAACCCAGAGTTCTGGGTTGAGAAGTTTTCTGGGATAATAAAATAATTTTCAATACTGGCAGTAATACATATTCTGATGTAATTAACAGAAATGTATGTAATGATAGTTCACCTATCAATATTTCTTATAAATCTATACCTAACCTTGAAAATTCATCTTCAAATATCATAAAACTTTTTCATAATGAACAAAATATNAATCATATCTACAGTTTCAGAAGACAAATATTTATAAACCCAGAAGAAAACCCAATCCCTGATTCATTAATAATATACCATGACGACACCCCCTACCGAATATTTTTATCAAAGGATAATTTCACGTGTTTTAGATGTAAAAAACAGGGACATACAGCAGCACACTGTAAAGCACCAAATGATACCACTTCTGAAAGCACCCGATCAGAATTACCCTCAGTGAGCACTGAGCAAATAATCAATAGTTCAGTACTCAAAAAAGATATTGTTGAACGTATACCATTGGAAAGCAACAACAAAAGAACTTTCGAGGAAATTGTCACCCCACCCGAAACAGCAAATATTCAACTTGAGACTAGTGACACACCGATTACATTTATAAAGCCACCAGAAGTTCCACAAAATAGCAAAAAACACAAAACCAATAAAAACTTTGTTTCCGCCAACAAACAAGCAGATGGCACAGTAAAAACAACAATCAAAATAGCTGGCAATAATAGATTCATGTATCAAAAAGTTCAATTGAGATAATAAAAAAATAAATCTTAAAATTATGTTAGAAAATTGATATTTTACTTGTCCAGGTACGATGCGCACTGATGAACGCAACCACTACCGCCATCCAGATAGTCCGTTAGAGTAAGATTGATAGTATATACAAAAACTGGCCTACCTAAAATTTTCTCTCGAAAACGCTCTTAGATAGTGACTTCCTGAAGTTATTTTATGTACTCATTATTAACTATTATATGAAATTGAAAAAAATTACATTACAGAAAACAAGATAACAAGTGAACAAACTATACTGATCTAGAAATAAAACAAAACATGAACTTAAATTTATGTGACAACCTCAACCTCAACTGAAATTCAAAATATTTCAACCACTCAAAAGACAAACTACTCATTATTGTACCGCTTGTCTCTGATTTCTCTTTTAAATAATATTTGAACTATCTAGAAAATGTGAAAAGATAGAATTGTTCGGAGAAACTGAAGGATTAGTAATGAGAATTCTTAGTGAGTTTTACGAATTCTAGAAAGTTCTACTCAGAATGTTGGCCAAGTTTGGCTAAGGAGTGTTGAATTTTCAATTATTCTACAAAACGATTGAAAAGATATGGAGAAGTGTGTGCATTTACTTGGAATGCACTAACAGATTCGTGTGGAACGAGGGCAGTTTCTATAGAAGACAAATCTACCTGATTTTCCTTCAATAAACTTCATCATGAAAAATGTTCTATAATGAAATGTATTTTTCCGAATTAGATCAAATGCTCGGGCCTAAACTCTTTATCATAAATGAAAAACTGAGATATATTATGAATTATTGAGAAATTATTTCCCAAAAATTCATTATTAAATCTCAGTATAAGCGGAAGCACTTAATCTATTCCGGAAAAATATAAATCATTATAAAACAATTTTCAAGATGAAATAAAAAAATAATATAAATTCAGAATTTACAGAAAGTGGAATTATTAATGCTATCAGTTTTGAATAGCTTCACATCTAGATATTTAGAAGAATCTGATAATTATTCAGCAAACACCAGAAAGAATGTAATCATATGTTGTGTTGAACAATTCGAATATTCAAGAGTAACGCTGTGAGCATGACAGGTATTATGTTCAAGTTAGAAATACAATTCTATGAAATAAACCAGCCATAACATCCCCTTTAGGCAAGCTCTCTATGCATGAACGCAGTGAAATTTATTGCTCTGCATTGGCTTGAGGTGAATACTATAATTCCCTGTTGTGTTAATTAGGAAATAATAGGGCTTGACAATGAATGTAATGCATGAGATTCTTTAATATGATCAGTTATAAACCTATTTGAGTTATACCAGTTCATTCATGGAATTCATTCCCTGGGCAGCAGTATCATCACAAATGTTTCTTTAGGATAAGAACTAGAATGAAAGCGAATTTGAAACAATCTCTTCGAAATATATAAACATTGAATTACACAAAATTACTTTTTTTCTAGTCAGTTTCCTCTGTCAACATTCGTTAAAAACTCAATTGGATCGTATTGTCAGGAAGTTCATATACCGGGTTGAAAACGCTTTTTCAGCATCTTGTCTTCACCTGTTGGTACTTTTGAAGATTAAAAATAGACACACATACATCTCCCGCATTGGATCACGAGTTTATGTCACCAGAAGAGACTATTCTGTTCATGTCATGTTGACAGTATATAGAAACATATATATGGCTATTCGTGAAGAATTCATTTTGAAATTATTTACGGTTTTTTTTTCCTTTGATATTGGAAAAGTAGAAAGCAAAAAATCTTTTCCATCTGAAAATGAATCTCTCAACAATGTTGAAACATTATCACTCACGTAATAGTTTAAATGGATTTGGAGATAATGGATGGATATAAATGATAAAATATCCCAAAATAAAATCTCGGAAAATTACTTCTACTATGAACAATATCATGAATCTACACGACTCCATAAAACAACTAGATTTGGTCATGTATCATTCCATGTAGTGTCTGCCTAATGCCTAGCGGAAAACCCATCCACATTTTCTTGTGGAGACTCGATAAATGAGTGACCCAATATTTGTTCCTGATGTACTATTTCCGATTGTACCTACTACGAAATTACCAAAACTTGTTGAAATAATCGTCCTTACGATTCTCGTAAAAATAATTTCTAGAACTCAGCATATCGACTGTTTTTATCTGATTGAGTATGTTAAAGATTCGTGAAAACCATCATTCACATCCTGGATACAACTAGATATGATATTTTCTTTTCAATAGAAGATTCAGATTACAGACGCCATTTCAAAACATCCCAAATTTGAATTTTCGTAATGTTTCAGTAGATTTATATGAAATTTTCAATCATGTCGAATTCAAAATTGGGAAAAAACTTTCAATGGTTTATAGTCTATACTTGTTGCAACAATTTTTCAGGTAGGTAACTTGGACTAGAATAACTCACCTATTATCTAAGTTCATTCCTTCTTTTTATCAAAGGACAAAACACAAGCACTACATGAAAATACTCAAGGCGCTCTGAGAACTGTGCCAAATCCATTTGGAAAAACGTTCTCAGGAAGTTTATTCTACAAAAACGCAGTTCTCCAATAGAAGAGTTCCCAGACGGTTAGGTTCGAGGTGTACTGAGTTGAACCTCAAAATGATGAGCAGCCAAAGTCGCGTATTTTTTATATGTACCGCTCTTGGTGGAATCGAATGTGCTAATTCACTTGAACACTTTCCATGAAAGTATCTGTGGGAGAGAGATGTAATCCAGCAGCTTCAGGGTATGCTTAGGGGCGGAGCTTCATACATGAGAACAATACTCGAAAGAAGCTCTGATTTGAGCTTTATAAAGCTGAGGTGTGTACAGTTTTCTAGTTCGGAAAATGTTTCAAACTTTTGAGAAGCAGCCTCTGCAATTCCAGCGATATGATTGTGCCACGACATATTGGTGTAAATTTTAACCCTGAACAAACTTATTGAAGCAGAAAGCGGAAATTTCTGTCCTGTCATTATTATATCCGGTTAAGAGACATTTATCTTTTTGGAGAAAACCGATGTCTAGGTTTTTGTGGTATTGAACTGAACCTATTTACTTCGTGTCCACTCCATTCAGAAGTCCATTGATAATGAAAACAAAATAGTAGGAATGAAAATCTATTTCGTGAAATCACCTTTTTCATAATGCTAGTGAAGTCCAAGAAAATAACTGAAGATACTTTTTGGTTTATTCCAAATTCTGCTTTTTAAGTGACCCTACATGAAATGTTCCTATTGATATATCTACATTGTTGTGAAGAACTCAAGGCGTTATGTGGAACTACTAGGGGCAATTGAAGTCACAGAGCAAGATCAACTAATCAGTTTTCACGTGGAAAGCCTTAACACCAACATTCCAGTCGAAGAAGAACTCCATATCATACAAAAAAAAATATCCGAAGACGAGGGCCTGGAAGATAGAACAAACTTACCTATAGAAGTGATTATGGTATTTCTGGAATGCTGTGTTCGGAAATGTTATTTCCAACTGAAGGACGTATTATTTACACATGATGAGGGACTGCCAATGGAATCGCCACTTTCACCAGTTATAGCCAACATATATATGAAGTGGATTGGAACTCTGGCCATTGAAGAAGCCCACAAAAAACTCCGAGTCTAGTTGAGATACGCATAATACCATAATGGTCTCTAAAATGGTCTAATGAATTTCTTTTGAACAGAATAAGGCTGTTAGAAGACTTTACATTTCCAGGTAGACTGTTATACTTAATAAATCCTTTGAACATTGAAGTTTTAGTGTTGAATATTTTTGTTTGATTATTTACATACACATTTTTTTTATTCTAGTATCATACTGGTGAATTTGATTATTAAAAATTATAAATTTGTCAAAATATGAGGGTAGAAGATTATGTAACATTTTGTAAATATAAATCATCGTTAAATATGTAAGCCTACTTTCTATAGACAACCATTCTAGAGTATTTAACATTAAAGATATGAGTACTCCAGTCACATCTCAAAATAATCCTCATTGCGCGATTCTGTAGTTTTTGTAGTGTTCTCATTCTATTCAAATCACTTGTGTATAGAAGAGTGGGACAATATTCAAAATGTGGTTGTATAATTGTCTTATATACAGTTATCCGTGATTGCATAGTTGAGTGTTGGGATACTCTTGTGAAAAAATATATAAAATATATATGAAAAATATGAAAAAGGAAGTCCAGAACGAATTGCCATTCTCAGATGTATTGGTGAAGAACACCTACACTTACTGGGAAACATATTTATAGCGCAAACTCACTCACACGGGACGGTATCTGAATCACGAACCAAACCACCATCAATCGACTAAAAGAGAAATTAGCAAGACTCTATTAGACAGTGCTTTCGGGCTCTATAATATGAAGGAAGGTCTGGAGAAGGAATTAGATATCATCATGAATGGCTACTCCAAAGCGATGGTGCAACAGACTTTAGCTAAAAAACAGCAGGAGCCTCGCAAGGAAGAGAACCCGTCACAATAAGTGCTTGCACTTCCCTACATCAAAGGATTATCGAAAAAGATAAGAAGAATTGGTGACAACATCAGAACCTGCTTCAGATCCGGAAACACTATCCGTAACATCCTCACAAAAACCAGGCCACCAAACGCGGACTACAATACCAAAAATTGCATTTACCGAATACCCTGTGAGTGCAAAAAATCCTATATCGTTGAAACTGAGAGGCCATAGCAAGAGGAAACCAGCAAATCAGGAATAGCAGAGCATGTTTGGACCCATCAACATAACATCGAGTGGTCACAAGCTGAGACCATGCACAGAGAAGAACACTGGCCCAGGAGGAAATTCAAAGAAACCGTATACCTACATGATATCCAACAATGTGTTCAGTCAAGCTAGCGTAGAGATACGCAACATATGAAAACACATAATCAAGCGAAAAATGGCCAACTCCCACAAAACGGTCATCTCCTGCTTAATCGATGAAGCGGAAAGAGGAATTCGGAGAAAAGTGAAAATACTCGAATGACCCATGAATAGTCATCTCTTGGAAGAATCAGTCCAGTCATCACTCAAAGACGTTTGTGGATGCTAACAATCGAAACGTCGTGAAGTAACTTGACTGGGAATCTCTTATTTTTTTATTTTTTTGTTCATTTGTTCTATTTTTACTTGTATTTAATTTCACTTCAATTTCATTTCAAGCTATTTGCTCAACGTGATTGTTATTTTCAACTATTATTTTTAAATTTTTCTTTTTATTGATTCTTTCAGGAATTTCAAATCATGTATATAATATTAGACAATGGAAGTCCGAAGTAATGAAATTCATTATGAAACATTGTCAATCACCTTCAAACTTACTTTATTGTTGTCGATCCAATGATCTATCGGTCCTGAAGTTTTTGCTGATTACTGTTTCAAAGTTATCACTCCAAAGCAACTTTTTGTGATGCTGATGTTGTTTGAACTTTAGTAGAAAGGGTTGAAAACCCAGTAGTACATTTCATTCCACAAATTTTCTATGAAATTTATGAATGTTTCAGAACACCTATCTCCAACTCAACACGAATATGATTCAGATATCGCATTTTAAAGTCGATGTTCAATTGAGTATTAGATGCGCATGTTGATTTAATGAGCAAAGCCAAACTTCATCAATCGGATTCAAGCGAACTCAATCCACAAGGCTTAATGCATATGAGTGATTATCGGTTATCTACAAGAGATCAGATTAGTATATGATATTGATTTCAATGTATGCCTAGGGTTGTTTATTGTTATGATTGAAGTATAAAGTTGGTAGATATGAATTAGTTTTTCACTCGAAAATGGATTCAGTGTTTATATGTTACTGGATATTCAGATGATGAAATTTTCAGTATTCCCAGTAATATCAATGTGATACCTGAAGTGTTCACCAATATATATGTGCGTAGATGAACTCATTTTATATCGAATCAGTTTTCGTATTCATTCGTATTCAATCTCAATACCATGCAAAAAAAATATCTTATTTTCAATACAGTCCTCATGGAAAAACATATTGTTTTATGTTTCACTCATTAAATATTGAATTAACGAAATTTCATTTGTACCAAATGCAATAAATATAATAAATGAGCCTTGTTATCAGAAGAATGAATCTTATTGGCAAAGCGTGTGAATATGATATAAATGTATACAAGCATATGCTCAGAGTATATAATTTGAAACCTATAGAAATAATTATACGTACATATACACACACATACACATATGAAAATATACTAAATACATATGTTTACACATTTGTAAAATATGGTAATAAGACACATGAATATAAAAATCAAGTGAAAATTACACAAAACAAAAAAGTATCTTCTGTATAATTCAGTGTATATAGAAGTATTTGTTTCGAAAGAATTCTTTTTTTTCGTGTAATTCAATGTTAATATGAAAGTAGCTGTTTTAGGAGGGCTTTCTTCCAGTTTGTGTCTGAAAGTTACTTCTTTGCATGATCTACACATCCATGTATAGAGTTATATTTTTTTCAAATTGATTACTTGCTTCCTTTCTTTGAAAGATTCCCACATTTTTTTTTTGTATCAATTTGGAGTGGTAGAAAGCCAGAAACTTTCTTTTTCAAAAAAATAANTGACCAGTTAAGAAGCCTACATCCGTTTATTTCCACCCTCCAAATTTCATTATTAGAAGTATACCCGTTCAAAAGATACGAGGGGGGGAGGGGACTTTTGACTAGCACCGTATATACACACACATACACATATGAAAATATGCTAACTACAGATGTTTACACATTTGTGTAATAAGACACATGAATATGAAAATCAACTAAAAATTACACAACACATAAAAGTATCTTCTGTATGATTCAGTGTTCATATAGAAGTATTTGTTTCGAAAGAATTTGGAATTTGGAATCAAATAAGCCAAGTCACTTGGATACATCCCGTGACAGTGACTATAGAAGAGAGACAAATCCCCAACCTTTCTTCTAAACTGTTCCAGACTACCAAAAAACGCTGCTGCGGCTGAATCACGATTGTTAATATTGTTAGAAATTACGTTCTGAAGGGACAATATGGTGTCATTAGTACACTTTTTGGTTGGTATCCAAATTTTTTGCAATTTATCATATTATATGACAATAGGAAATCAGCCAAACGATATTTTCCAATTTTTTCTATTTGTTTGGCAAATGAGAGAATAAGACAAATTGAACGTGAGTTTGATACTTCGGTATGATTGCCGCCCTTGTGTAGCGGAATAAGGTAGGAAAATAGCCAGTTTCGAAGGAGTCATTTATAATTTTTGCTACAACAGCCAAAGTCACTATAGCAAAATCTTCAATAATATCCATAGTTATTTTATCGTGTCTTTCAATTCTCTGGCATCAGTTGGATATAAAATAAATAGATTGGATATAAATAAATTAGGTTTATGAGCGGATTGTATAGAATAACGGTATTATTTGTTACTTTCTCAGCTATGGTACAGTTGAATTGGTATAGATAATCTGCAGATACTGAAGTAGTCACCTGAAAGTTACTTTCCTCACCTTTAAGTTCATACACAATTGACCAGGTTTCCTAAGATTTGTTATTACTTTCAGCAATTCTTTTCGTGGTCCGATCCTGGAAACAGTTTCGTATAGAGCGATATTTCGAAGTTGATTTTGAAGTTATCAGAATTTATATAAAATAAAGTCAAATAGCACGGAAACTTACTTCTTAACATCATTGTACTGACGCAGGTAAATAAAACAAAACAGAAATCCACATTTCATCACTTGAATCGAGTCATTCCGACCGATNTTTCTTTACAGTAAAAAATTATCAAATCATCATACCTATTGAAAAATGACATTTATGAGAAGGTATGACATTTGTCAAACCCACAAAAAACCGTATACATGTTAACTTTCACGTCAATTTATATCTTCAATTTATTGTTTTTCACTCATTTTTACTGTAAGTATGATTTGTAATGTTCATCCATATCCGTTCAGTCGTTTAGGCATAAAAGAGCCACAAACATACATGCATACATTTATTCATCTTCACAAACTTTCACAATTATAATATTAGTATAGATATAGAATAGACATAGATCCAGTAATGAACTGCTTCCTCGGTAACGTCTTGCAAGCATCTTAATCCACAAACATCGAGAACATGGGAGATCAAAGCAGCTCTGATACTGTGGCTTTTTGTCCAGCGTTGACTTGCAGCTATCAAATTTGTGAAATGTGCAAAACCACTGAGACGTTCAGCTACATCAGCAATTATAGTCTGTTCCAGCGTAAGATCTATTGGTGTTTTCAAAAACGGTTTATCAGTTCTTTCAATTCCAAAACATCCAGATTCGAAGTCCTTTTCAAGTCCTGGGTGTAGGTCGTGTAGAACTGAGCAGTTTCAACATGATCACCTTGTCTTGTTTTATCCACAATATTAAACATAAAGTCGATGATTTCCGATAATTGAAAATCGAATTCCGTCAGAGTATCATTCCTCGAACTAAGGTGAAGACTACAACAAACAACAGGTTTGTCGTCGCCCCATCTGCCTGTGAATGAGGTAATCAACTGCATATCCGAAATTTGCCCAATTCCTCGTATAAGGAAAAAAATCTTTCACGTATAGTCTAACCTAACCTAACCTACTGTGTAGGGTGTTGAGATTTTCCTGAACGAATTATTCTCTTAGATGATTTGATTTATAGCCAGTCTTCAAGTATGCCCACTGACTATACGTGAAAGATGGCTCAACCATTATTTTCTGACCATGGAGCTGTCATTAAGAGATTTGAGCCGGTTCTAAGCCTCCTCCACCACTATCACGTATTAATTGCTTTTTTTTGTTGTTTAGTGAAGTCGAGGCGATGTGACCTTGAAGTGTCTGGTGCATGGATCGTTCAGAATTTTTTTTCCGGTCCTAAGCCTCCCTTCACAACTATGACGTATCAATTGCTTTTTTTTGTTGTTAAGTGAAGTCGAGGCGATGTAACCTTGAAGTGTCTGGTCGTGTCTCTACAAACATACGTCTGCATACTTCACAGATCCTCCAAGTAATGAATGTTCCAAATCAATCATTCCTTATTTGATAGATTTCGAAATTATTATTATCGAAATTATCGCTCAAAATACAGAATTCAAGAAACGTGATTCAGATAAGCATTTCTACCAAGTTTCAATTGGATTTATCAGTAATTTCGATTTGCATTGAACGTTGGAAGGTGAACATCAATAAATACAGCCCGCTCAGTGGATGTTCATATGTGAAGCTACCTGAATGTATCGATCTTAGGAAGGCCGTGGTTATTGTTCGAAATGAAGATCAGCATTGTTATGCATGGGCTATCACTTCAGCACTACATCCTGCAATCGATAGAACGTCAGAAGTTTCATCATATCCACATTTCAATAGTGTCATAGATGTAACAGGTATGAATTTTCGGGTAAATTTGAAATTTATTGTGAAATTTGAGGGCAAGAATGATATTTCAGTTAATGTAAAGTAAATTCGAAAAGGGTAAAATAATGTATGGAATAATTGGACCATTACGTTACTCTCAGAGAAGACTTAGGAGACGTGTTGATTTGTTACTTATTACAGATGAATTCGGTAATAGTCATTATTGTTGGATCGAAGATCTTTCAAGATTAGTTTCAAGCCAATTATCGGCTCATGTACATGAGAAATATTTTTGTGATGAATGTTCATTATATTTTTCTAATGAGCAATTACTATTACGTCATAAGATAAATAATTGTAATCACTTGAGTACTACAACACCATCAACCAATTTCAAAGTCAATAAAAATGGGAAAATGGTGCATGAAAATATACTAACGTTTGAAAACTTTGACAAACAAATGAAGGTACCATTTGTAGTGTATGCCGATTTTGAATCAGTACTCAAGCCGATTCGAACCACTAAGACAAATCCTGAATACTCGTACTCGATCAAGACATGAGCCTTATCCATTCGCTTATTTTAAATGTTTATACAATGATGATTTGTCAAAATTTGTATCGTATAGGGGTGTAAAGGCAGCCCAGAAATTCGTCAGCAAAATTGATAATGATTTGAAAAATATTCATGAAAATCATCACAGGTTTCCTATTCCTATGGATGCACAAACTCCTGAGGAAGAGGAACAGTTTGCTTCCGCCACAAATTGTGGCATTTTTTTTTAACAATTCAATGATGGCAAAGTTGAAGTGAGGGATCATTGTCATCTCACAGGAAAAAAAAGGTCCCTTGCTGCTCATTCATCATGTAATTTGAATTTTAAATTACCAAATTTCATTCAGTGGTGAAATCAGTCAATGTAGTGGAAGGAAACATAAAGCAAACAATAATTTTTCACTGAATAATAATCCAAATGAACCATCTTCATTCATTTCATATTTGAATGCAACAAATCAATATGATCATAGCATGTCATAACCATTACCAACAGGTGAATTTTCATGGTTAACACCTCATGAAATTCTCAATCTTGATATAATGAATGTGGATGTTGATAGTCCTTATGGATATGTATTGGACGTGGATATACATTATCCTCGAAAACTTCACGATAAACATTCCGATTTTCTATTCTCAGTTGAAAGTTTGATACCTCCATATGCAAAATCGAAAGTTCCCAAATTAATTCCAAATATAAACGATAAAATAATTTGGGAATTATCCAAAACAGTTATGTATATTTTTTTCTATGGATGTATCAAACAACAGTTTGGAGTCAGTTCTGGGTAATTTCAGGGATGAATTTCCAAATGATCCAATAATCAGCTTTTACGGTACAGGTGCTAAAGCGTATTATGTGAAACCTATTGATGGTGAACTGAAGAAGGCCAAAGGCGTCAATCAATCTGTTATGAAGAATGAATTGACATGTGAAGACTATGAAAAAATCATTGAAAAGGGAGGTATGATATTTAGGAAGATGAACTCATGATATTTACACTGAATCGAGAAATAAAGTCGCATTACCATATCACGACGACAAAAGATTCATCATTCCGAATACCACTCGAACTCTCCCATAGGGTCATAGCGATATAGAGTTTTATCGAAATGATCCTAATGACAACATTCGTTGGGTGTCTGAAATCGTTCATTCTTTTTCTCAAGAGAGCGCTTTAGACCAACTAATCAATTTGTTGACTGTTGAGAAGAATAACTGAATTATCATTCAAAGTGTTGTTGCTTTTTCCTTCAAACCGGAACATTCATTATTTGTGATTACTCCATTGTGATTTTTTCACATTGAAGTAATACATTTGCCAAGTTACTTTGATGAATATAAAAAAATGATAAAAATGTTATTTGTTTTACTGATATTTTTCCTAACCAATTACTGCAAAGTATATAGCATAATGTGAATGAAAGAAATATCAGTTTGAAAAGCTGATATTTGAAGCTGCAATACAATTCACAATTGGTAATGTTGCTTGCGATGTATGTCAAGCATTCGACGATAAAATTGCAGAGGCTCGGATAACTTTGACTTGTGAATATGATAATCTTAAAAGTGATGTAGAAATGAAAATGTCTGACATAACAACGTCTACAATGAAAAAGTATGACGCTTTAGAACAGAGAGTTGTAGTTTTAGAGAAAAAACATAAACTCAAGTCATCAAATGGACTGGGGTATCCAGGACTGGACATTAATCCAAATGTTAGAATAATATAACCGAAAACAACAGATAATGTATTAATTGAACGAACATGGTGAATCTACTCTGCTCGCGCTTTCCCGCGTTAGGTTAGGTTAGGTTACGTTAGGTTAGTTAGGGTTAGGTTAGGTTACCCCAGTAATATCAATGTGATACC
>NW_019290668.1:20591-49727 GCF_000500325.1 Leptinotarsa decemlineata
ATTCATCATGAAACATTGTCAATAACCTTCAAACAAACACTGACAATAATATCAATGAAGATAGTAACTAATTTTCGGCTTCCAATAGTGATGAATTTCTGATTCATTCAGTCATTATCTCTTCAGATATATATGTGTAATCGAACTGTTTTATTTTTTTCATCCACCAGCTGAAAATTTTGTTTTCGATATCCAATCAATACCTGCAATAAATTACCGTTTCACACAGGAATTAGTCAGGTATTATAGGAGGTGTATGTTTATTGCGCTTCACATTGGAAGCATTCCAAAGCCATGCGAATGTATTTTGCATTACGCTGCGCTGGAAATTCAAAATCAATAATAAACCTAATTTAAATAATGGAACTGATGTTACTGGTTATACCTATTTATATTTGATATAGGTATTTTACGTAAGTATATGTACAGGGTGAATCAGAAGTTTCGATACGGTCTCTAGAAGCTAGATGTAACATATTTTCAATGATTTTTCATGAAATGCATGAATATGCAGTTTACCTATACCTTAATGCAGTCGATTCCAAGAATTTGTTCGTAAAATTTGTGTCTTTGAATCAGTATTAAATCAGTCGGGAAAGTTTCTTGAACTGAGTTCCAAAATCTTCTCTCGAAATAGACTTTTTTTCAATATGTTCCTCATGGACTCTCCACTGATAAGGAGTTGATTCTGTTTAGCTCTGAGAATCAATACATTGATGTTTTCAATAGAACACTCTAGGAGTGGTTCGAAAACATTCAAATTCCCTTTCGAATGACCAACAAGAAGTTGATCACTCACCATTGTTGAATTTGTTTTCATAAAATTCACAGAAATAATATATTTATAATTTATCTATTTTCCTAGAGGTTGTAATGCATTTCAATTATTTTATTTCTCAAAATCTACATTCAATTTATGTAAATGTATACCTATTCTTATAAAGAAGACATTGTGGCATAGTTCCTTATACCAGTCCAGCTGATGGAACAACGTTGAAGTGAAACGCCTCTTCAATTAAACTCAGTGTTAAAATTATATAATTCTTATTACAGGTAGGTAATATTTATTGATGAAAAGTGAATATTCATTCATATATGCTCAGAAGTACTCAGATCAGGAAGATACGAATGGAAAGGTTTTCGTGAGATTGTTGCAAATATTTTTTGAACCTGGGGCCGTAAATTGCCCGAAACAAAAAAAAAACGGTGTTATTGGTAATGAAGACTGTGAATAGACTTGGGATCTGTTGCACGGATTTCAGACCTAAAAACCTAACAAATTTTGAGAAAGTAGTCTAGTATCAGGCTGTTCCAATGAGAAGCGGACTCGCTCAGATTATAAATGTGCTAACCAGGATTGTGATGGAGAATATGCTAGTCTTCTGGATCTACATCTAACAACCAATTCAGAAATTTACACAGTCACCGTGAGATCTCCATTGGAATCTTTCGGCCACAAACTCATTTCAGTGTTGAGTGAATTACCGATAAATGTTGGGGAACAATCTAACCGGCGCAAAGTTTGGCATAACAGATCTGCTGGGTGTGAGGATCTTCGGGACCATTTCCGAAATTTTCCCTGTCTGGATGTTTATTTCAGCTATAAAGATTACTCTATTTGTGCTTCTCAAGTCACGGAAGTTATTCTATCATCCATGTTTGCATATATTTCTTTTTCAATGAAACGAATTTCTGACGGCAAATTTTGGTTCAGCAGGCTGTCGCCGTCTCTTGGTAGAAGCGCAAAAATCACAGTGCTGAAAAACGAACTAGATTTGTGAATGCTCGCAACAGCTGGAAAACTTTGGATGGATGACAGGAAAGGACTACATTCTTATTACANATAATATATCGTGTTTTTAAAATGATAACATCGAAATACAGGTAAAATTCCTAATATTTGCAATCTGACAACACTGTTTGCAAATCTCATTCTAACCCTGTTCGATTGTGCTTCGCCATAAACTGTGAAAGAAAAGTTGTGGGTAATTTCACACTGATGCCGATATGTTATCCTTATGTATAAGCTGCATTTTTGTAAATTTCCATCTAAATCCGTTCAGTCGTTCAGGCGTGAAGAACATATATACATTTACCTTTTCTCACAAACTTTCACATTCATAATATTAGTATAGATAGAAATATAAATAACTCATAGCTTTGTACTTCCCTACATCGAGTATCAATTCATTGTTGCAACACCAAATAATATAAAATCTAACTGAAACTGAAGATTCACAGAATCATTCATATCATCAATCACAAAAAATGACTCCCAGTTATCTACAATACAAAGCCGTTATTATTTCATACTTTCACATGAACCAAGTACATTCATGAGAGAGTCTAAGCTAGAATCCTGATGAACACCAGAAGTACCCAGATATGTTCTAGACTCGTAACAAACCGCTCCTACATGATAGAAAAGGCAATGAGTTGACTGGCAGTATTTGACAAAGCAAAACTCATTAGCTCATTAGGCAAAATACCATTATAAATTCTACGAAGATCTGAAAAACTGAAATTCTCACGATTTTATGCCGATATTTTTTAAAATATAGAATTCCGAGTTCAGTTAAATCTCATATACTGTATATTACTAGGAATACTTCTCTCACTGTGTCGAACAAATTGAAGAAGCGGTAATATTATGAACAAGATTCAATGGAGTAGTATCATTTCAAATCACTTGCAGAAGTAAACAATGTAGAACTAAAAATTTTTAATGCAAACACGAATGTGTTATGAACATTCACGACAGTGAGTGTACTACTTGAGAACATTTATGATAGTGTTGTTAATCATGTCCGAGAAGAAATAACGCCAGCTGCCACTGGTAACCATAAACCAATCGTGACGTAGCTGAGAGCGTGGGAATATCCAATGTTACTTGCTGCTTGAGAAAGAGCAAGAAACATGTTACCGATGTCGATAAAACTTCGGCAAAATTCTACGGTGTTCCATTGCGATATTTAAACGCTGGCTGCAAGCGTATTGGGACAGTCAAGTACAAAGTGAAGTAGACGTGACAGTGCGGTACGCGAAGTGATCTATTGATATAGAAATTCAAATGATAGTTGAAAATTTCAGTTGAAGTGTTTGTTGTATTTCAAGCGAAATAACGTTAAGTTTGATTATACAGTGTAGTCAATTATTGGTGAACCCGCGGGGAAAAACGTAACAATAGGTATTGACTGTTTTGAATCATTTTGGGGTGTTTTAAAAATGTTAAAGAAATTTAAGAAGAGACAAACTTTCAAGTCACCCAACTGTACAACAACAAAATTTGCAATACAGGTTGAACAAAATATAAGATCTCTATTCATTGTTGTTCCGTTGCAAAAAATGCCTAATCGTATCGATACAACTGTTTTCGCACACTAATCTATAGCTCCACTATAGAATAAACCATTATGCAGATTTTAACATTATTTCAATAACAGAGATATTTCGGTTATCAGTGCCATAGGAAAAAAACACTCATCTAACAAAAAAATTCGACGACTCTCATCTGAAGAATTGTTTCCAATGAGAGTATTCATGATACTAATTGAAAATTCACCCAATATACACATCACTGATAATAATGAGTTTCACTAGTTCGGACTTCCATTTTCTACTATATAAAATGATTTGAAATCCCTGAAACAACTTAAAAAGAAGAATTGAAAATGAATAGCTGAAAATTACAATTATAATAACCAAAATAAACCTGAAATGAAAATCGCTTTTTTCATTTCTTTATTTTCATTTATTCAATTGTTGTATTTTTACTTGTATTTCATTCCACTGATGAGAGCACATCTGTGCTCTCATCAAATTGTATTGCAAAAAAAAATACTATTTTTTATCCGGTCTACCAATTTTTCTTTAACATTTAATGTCATTATTTCAACCCTACGACGTATGGTATAATTGGATAATGACATAATATTAAGCTGTTTAGCTGAATTCTCACCAAAGATACACTTTACCATATCTTTTGCGGCAGGTAGAACTAGTTCTTCACCGATGGTATGTACTTTTCCACACTTCGCAATTCTCAAACTCACGAGGAAGGATGCCTCTACTGCTTTTTGGTTGCTGCCGGTGAAATTCGACATTAATTTTTTTGTGCCTCTCATCTCTGTTAACTTCCGAACGAAGTAATCCCTAGGTTTATTTTCTAATACTGAATGTTTTGTATTAAAGTGGCGTTTTAATAGCGAAGGTTTCATGCACTGGTTAGAAAGAATTTCTAAACAGATTACACATTGGGGCCTTGGCTCATCATTAAATTCGTGAATGTAAATCCCATATTAATGTATTCAGGATCATATTTCCTAATCGCTACTTTTAGTTTTTTGAAAGAACTGTTTTTGTCATCACCCTGTATAGGCTCCGACTCTGAAGTGGAGCTCGATGGTCCGGGATTTTCAGATGTTCTTTTGTCTCTTTTAAGCCACTTATCCATTTTTCATAAGCAAAAATTCGCACGAATCAGTAACAGCAAATCACTTGTATCGACCAAACCAACCACAACGACCGACGGCCACGAGGAAACTGATGACGTAAATCAAGGGCGGCGGCAGTTTGCCGCGATTCCAGTGTTGCCAACAATGAATAAGACATTACGCGCTTGCGGTTTCAAACACACAGCGCTGCTATGCACAACGTAAAAGATAACATTTGTGAATAAATTTCATTATAATCAAGTTTATAGAGTACCACCTTTAAGTGCTTTGCGTACCATTGGTGGTACGCGTACCACAGTTTGAGAATCGCTGTTGTAGACAATGGAAGTCCGAACTAGTGAAATTCATCATGAAACATTGTCAATAACCTTCAAACAAACACTGATAATAATATGAATGAAGATAGTAACTAATTTTCGGCTTCCAATAATGATGAATTTCTGGTTCATTCAGTCATTATCTCTTCAGATATATATGTGTAATCGAACTGTTTTATTTTTTTCATTCACCAGCTGAAAATTTTGTTTTCGATATCCAATCAATACGTGCAATAAATTACCGTTTCACACAGGAATTAGTCAGGTATTATAGGAGGTGTATGTTTATTGCGCTTCACATTGGAAGCATTCCAAAGCCATGCGAATGTATTTTGCATTACGCTGCGCTGGAAATTCAAAATCAATAATAAACCTAATTTAAATAATGGAACTGATGTTACTGGTTATACCTATTTATATTTGATATAGGTATTTTACGTAAGTATATGTACAGGGTGAATCAGAAATTTCGATACGGTCTCTAGAAGCTAGATGTAACATATTTTCAATGATTTTTCATGAAATGCATGAATATGCAGTTTACCTATACCTTAATGCAGTCGATTCCAAGAATTTGTTCGGAAAATCTTTGAATCTGTATTAAATCAGTCGGGAAAGTTTCTTGGACTGAGTTCCAAAATCTTCTCTCGAAATAGACTTTTTTTCAACATGTTCCTCATGGACTCTCCACTGATAAGGAGTAGATTTTTTTTAGCTCTGAGAATCAATACATTGATGTTTTCAATAGAACAATCTAGGAGTGGTTCGAAAACATTCAAATTTCCTTTCGAATGACCAACAAGAAGTTGATCACTCACCATTGTTGAATTTTATTTCATAAAATACTCAGATCAGGAAGATACGAATGGAAAGGTTTTCGTGAGATTGTTGCAAATATTTTTTGAACCTGGGGCCGTAAATTGCCCGAAACAAAAAAAAACCGGTGTTATTGGTAATGAAGACTGTAAATAGTCTTGGGATCTGTTGCACGGATTTCATATGTAAAAACCTAACAAATTTTGAGAGAGTAGTCTAGTATTAGGCTGTTCCAATGAGAAGCGGACTCACTCAGATTATAAATATGCTAACCAGGATTGTGATGGAGAATATGCCAGTCTCCTGGATCTACATCTAACAACCAATTCAGAAATTTACACAGTCACCGTAAGATCTCCATTGGAATCTTCCGGCCACAAACTCATTTCAGTGTTGAGTGAATTACCGATAAATGTTGGGGAACAATCTTACCGGCGCAAAGTTTGGCATAACAGATCTGCTGAGTGTGAGGATCTTCGGGACCATTTCCGAAATTTCCCCTGGCTGGATGTTTATTTCAGCTCTAAAGATTAATCTATTTGTGCTTCTCAAGTCACGGAAGTTATTCTATCATCCATGTTTGCATATATTTCTTTTTCAATATTTCAGCAATTGAAACAACAGTCATAGAAAAAGCAAATGTATCAGGTGAACAATTTGCATTCTAATCCAAAGTCTATTTTCTGGGATAGGCAGCACCCATCATTATCACGTTATCATCCATGATGCCAAAAATTACTTTTTGACAACGTCTAGTCAGGCGAATTTGGAACAGCTCAGGGCGTCTATCCTGATGAAGTGCCCGTCATCGTATTCGTTTTCAAAAATGGCAAGAAAAATATAACTATAGACCAGTCGCTTTGCTATCAGTGTTATCAAAAATCATGGAGAAAGCCGCGAACCAACATATGCTTGAATATTTCGAAGCCTTCAACATCTTGAGCCATCATCAATATAGCTTTCGGAAATAAAGATCAACAGAGGACCTTTTATCGTATTACACCCATATTTGGAATAACGCACTCGAAAAACACACACGTTTGACCGTGTGTGTCATGAGGTTTTCCTGACCAAACTTCGACTTGTCGAATCATTTTCGTGTATGTCTCTTCAGCTTCCTGAAAGAACGTTCCCTGCAAGTGGCCCTCAATAGATATCTCTGGAATATTTTCACTATCAAGGCTGGTGTTCCCCAGGTATCTATATTGTCTCCAATCATTTTTTTATTGTGTATCAACGCGTTACAGCACACTTGTCTCCTCAGTACGCCTCCAATTCAACTGTTTAACGAACACTTTCATTTGGAGAACTGCGCTTGAATGGAATAAACTTCCTGAGAAATTTTTTCCAAATGGATTCAATGCCTAGCGATTCAAATCGAATTTGAATCCCAATTTCGCACAGGCACCGCTCTTAGAGCGCCTCAAACATTTTCCTATAGTGCTTGTATTTTTTCCTTAAAAAATATGACTTATATCGCATACAGCTCCATTTGAATTTATATGACCATGATTTTCAGCCTCGAATTTTCTTTCGTCGTGGCTCACCCATTCTGGATTACTATACATAATCATTACTGAAATATTCAATTCAGTGCTTTGCAATAGACTTACTTTCACTTTTCCTTGCTCAAAAAATGAAACCAGCACGTGTATTGAGAAGTAATGATGGAACTAAATTAATTTTGGATGAATCCAATGCTTCGAAAACACCTTTAAACGCGCGACCCCACCAGATATATGAAATATGGAGCCAGCTAAGAAGCGTCATTACTTTCAAATATTTCTGTGCAAGCAGTGTGATAGTTAAATTTTTTTTGGTGATTTGTATTCATCTACCTATTTTATGTATGCATGGAGGACAAATACTGCATAGTAGATGCAAGTAGCCATGTGATGAAACTAGTTCGTTATAAAACCCGTTTTTGTCGAAAATGTGAATACTTCAACTTCATTCTACAGTTGAAGTGAAATTAATGCATTTGAACCTAAACGCACCAATGTACCCTCAAATATCAAAACTGTGATATTCATTGAATTGGATAAAAAACTGAAATATCCCGCGGCCAATTCCCAAGGTCTGCCTAAATAAAACTTTCCTGGACCGAACACACTTCCGTTCAAATTTCAAATATTAAATGATTTGCTTTATGACAATTCAAAAGTATTTCAGATATTATAACTACCTCACATAATTCGTGACGTCATACAAGGCATCGACAGACGTGCAGTGTTAACGTCGCGTATCTTGAAAACAGTAAATGCTATCGTTTCAAAATTTTTGCCTCTGTATTTTGTATGACAAGCACTATCAAAATATACGAAAATACCAAAAGGTATATTCAACTCAATCCCCTATTCTATTCCCAATTCATTATCTATCAATGTGTAATGTATTGTTAATTTTATGTTGAATAATGAATATTGGCTCCTAAGAAACCATATATAACCGAAATTCTACGTCAATCACTGAATAAGAAATCAATGAATTATCTTACGATTCAAACAATAATCTTTCGATAATTTTTCGATAAATTTTTGTGAAAATGATAAGACGTTTTAGTCAGTTTTTGGAAAAAAACATATACGGAAATTTATTTCATCGAAGACAGAAAATACGCTACAACATTTCCTATGCAAACTGAAAAGGCGGAGTTCATCTTGAGCACCTAGAGTGCACAAAGATGGTCTTCCACGCAACCTTTGGAGAAACAGAAGAAAAGAACGAAAGATCGCAGATAACTAATGAAAATTAAGTGAAACTATAGATATATGTGCTGATTCAAATAACCGGTTTCTAGATATTAGAGGATTCCATGAATTCAAACAAATTTTTTCGAAAGGAGGAGAGTTTCATATTCTTAAAATCAAACTTCTCTCAAACAATGATGATTTGTGGATTGATGGTATTATAGTACCTTTCGATCTTATATTAAGATTGTGAACGTCAGTGCAGAACACAATCTTTCTATAAAGGTAGAAGGGAGTTTGGGTAGTGATTATTCTGTGATATAAGGTGGGGCAGTGAAGTTTTCGGCGAGATTTTATATTTAGCCACCCCTTCTCGTAGCTTATGACTGATGGGTTGACGCCTACGAATACCATAAATGAAACGGAGAAAATAGTTTTGGATTTTCTGGTTTTTTGCGTAGATGTTGCTGTAAGGCAAGAGCAATAGACTGTATCGCAATAAGTAAAAGTAGAAAGAACTAGAAAATCGCGAAGTATTTTTTTAAGATTCAAATTCAAAGTGGCTCGAGATCCAAACAAAATTTTCAGTTTCCAGATACTTTTACGAATGCATTCCGATATATGTTTTTCGAATCGTAAGGAGTAATCTATACAGAGCCCAAGATTCTTATTGATAGTAACACAAACATTTTTTTGGTGACGAAGTCTGTCATTTCGCTTCACGAACAGCATTGCCTTAGATTTGTTTGGATTCAATGAGAGAGAATGATTTTTGGATATTTTGAAAATTCTATCAAGGTCTTCGTTGATTTTCTGACAACCAAGACCTTGATAGATGATACTGTTTATATGGAGCATTTGTTATTTTCAATATTTTGGAATATACTTGACGAGTTTCTCCATTATCAACATCTTCGAAAAGATCATATCATACAAGTCTGGACTATCTGCGCATTCATATTTTTTCACTTTATCAACATCCCAAAATGAAATGTTTCCATCTGAAATGTACCACTAGACTTCCCATTTTCAGCTTTTGTGTAATAGGATTCATACGTACACCAAATGTTAATCCATATTGGTCCTCCCAGCATTCAACACACATCAATTGGAATTGTTTAAATGTTATATCGGGTGATACATGATCTGAATAAATATGGTGTGAATTCATCTCATCTTGTTTGAACATTATGATGAAATTGTCACGCACTAATTATTTGGGTACCCGTGAATATGTCTGTGCGGGATAAATACAATCAACATCCTTATAATGTCCCATATAGAAATACGATCTTATAATATCCTGCTTTTCACATATCACATCATCGAAAATGAAAACAGAATTAGGCTCAGCGTCGGAGGGATCTACTATTTCTGCATTATTGCTGGATGTATACAAACCTATTCCATTAATAGATTCCAAAACATGTCGCAAGTACTGGTATTCAGGTTGATTGAGTGATTTCGAATAGAGATACACATTTCTACATCTCAGTCCTTGTGGATGTGTTAACGATATCATTGCATTCGTCTTTCCACAATTTGAAGGTCCTATAATGAGTCCTCGAACTGATGATGGAAGTAGTGGACCCAAATTTCTCATCTAGATTATTTACAGCAAAATTTTCTTTCTGTTTTACAATGTGCATCGTACCGTGGTTGGAGACTATATAAATGTTATTAGCTTATTCATTTCAATGTGTAACATCAAACGATACGGACGTATTGAAAGTGATCGTAAAATTGAAAGAGGTTGTGGTTTCGTTAATGATTTAATGAACAAACTTACTTTCGAATTACATATACCCGGAGGTTATCAATACTGTGGACCGGGTACAACGTTTAGCTCGCAACGATCCTGGAATCAATAAATTAGATATTGAATGCAAAACACACGATATTCAATATTCTAAGCATCCATCCGATCTTGCAGCAAGACATTTAGCCGACAAAGAACTTGAATACAGCGCTTGGGATAGGGTTGAATCGAAGGACGCGAGTATTGGGGAAAGACCAGCTGCGTTATTTGTCACCAACATTATGAAAGCAAAAAGACATATGGGCATGGGTTGTAGCACCAATAAGAGAAAAAGTAATAGGAAACAAACTAAGAAAAATAAAATGAGAAAAGTTGCATTCGGTGCTGAGATAGTCCATAAAGTGCGAAATGGGTGGGGATCAATTTGTGATGAATGATAACAAAAAAGCTATCACTGTGGCATTGCAGGCGGCACGTAAATACCTCAAAGCTGCCGGTGGAAAGAAGAAAATCCGCACACCACGCATAATTCCTGTTCCCAAGATCGGTGGACTATTGCTATTGATACCAATTTTTGCTGGACTATCCGCACTAGGAAGTTTAGCGAGAGCCGCTGCTGGTATTACCAAGGACGTGAATTCAGCAAAAGCCAGCAGAGCGGCTTTAATGGAAGCCAATCGCCACAATAAAACCATGGAGGCTGTAACATTGGGCAAACGCGGAAGTGGAATATACTTCAAACCGTACCGTAAAGGTTTAGGACTTCATTTGAAACCATACAAACCCACAAACAAAACAAAAAACTAATTGCAAGAACTGCAGTTGTGCAGTTTGGTGGAAGACTCGCAGCAAAACCGTCAAGCTTTGACAGAAAAGGAAGTGGGAACTTTAAATGACGCTGAGTTTGGTCCTCTGGCTGAGCCCTCAAAAGAACTGATATCTAATTCAGTTTTGAGCAGTTTTGCTTCGAATTCCTTATCCTACCAGTCCAATGAAGACCTACCTCAGAGGCCTCTTACCGATGTTATTATGCACAAAAAATGAAAATTCCACATTTTCGTGGTGTTTCTATGCGTGACAGATTACCCTCCTCAGATCCAAGACAAAACGAGACAGCTATTGTTAATTCAGATGGAATAAGTGGACCACAGTGGGTGGCGTATAAAAAATTTAGGAAAGAAGTCGCATATTTCGATAGTTTTGGAGATCTACCTCCACCATTGGAATTGACTCGATTCTTTCGGAAATGTTCGAATGTAAAAATCAAATATAACTATGATCGTAAAAAAAAATTTAATACAGTTCTCTGTGGTTACTTTCGCTTACAGTTTTTCTCTGAATACTTTCTCAAATGAAAATGGATACAATACCAAAACTGGATCGGAAGGCTATCAAGTGAATGGGGTTTTCACTCAGAATGTTCTCAAAATATGGTAGCTTGAAAAACTGGATAAAGTCTTGCTTGCAAATATGCCCAAGGAAGTGATACTTGCATGTGTTGCACATGAAATTGCATATGTTATATGCATCATCTAATATATGAATATTATCAAAACAAAAAGAAATTCACCATACATAATTACTTTTATTATTCAATCATATTGAATTTGACTAGAGATCGCGTTTTCATACCTGCAAAACTTTGCGGGCTCTGACCTAAATACACCATCGTATATTTACCACCCGATGAGTTGATACAAGTTATATCGTCATCACTGAATTGCAACGAAATACGTTTTGATAGCCATGTTTTAAATAATTCATCATTGCTCACATCTTCCAAAGTTAATAAAATTGATTTACCAAACCTTGTAGAATAAGTTGACATATTCTCAACTATATATGCTTCATCAACCTCCTGTACAATCAAATTATTGATTTTATTTGAGTCTACTTTCGAAACGGACATGATGAAAATATGTATGAAAATATTAACAATTTACAACAGAAAAATACACTCACCGTTTTCCTTCTATTACGAACTGAACTACAGTCTACCAATTGCTAACTGCTACAGATATATTCGTCTACTGATTTCATAGCATTTCTTTTATGTTATACAGCGCGAGTCACCCCCACTATGAAGTCGTGAAAGGTTCACATTGCTAGTTGCTACCCACTAGAGATGCCTGACGTCACAGCCAAGCCCACCTTCCAGCTGGATGCGATATCAGATGTCGATACGAACAGGCGGTGGTCGTTGCACTCTCGTAGAGGGCAGACGTTAACACAGTTCTCGGCCGCCTGCGTGTCATCATCGATAGCGAGGCTAGAGCGATGCATAACGTCACAGCATTCACCGCATCGAGAGAGGTGAGGGCACACCGATGAATACGCATTACCCAGCCACACGCCGTGGAGTGAACATCTCGCTCTCTTACCGTTGAACAGTTGCTGTTGTGACGTCACACCACTACTAACTTGGTGGGCTCACACCGATGGAACATTCATAACTTGGAGGATCTTTGAAGTATGCAGACGTATGTTTGTACATAGACAAGAACATGATGAAACCCAGTACCGTGCATCCACACACACACACACCAACCAAATGTACTTACGTCATTATTTCACACACACCCACACACAAAATCTCATATGAAAAAAAATCTGAACGATCCATGCATCAGACACTTCAAGGTCACATCACCTTGATGTTTCTAAACAACAACAAAAAAGCAATTAATACGTCAAAGTGGTACGGGGAGGCTCAGAACCGGCTCAAATCTTCTACTGCTGTCCATTTGACTACTAACAACAATACAATTCAGAAGTTTTCCACATCAAATGGGACAATAATAGAACAAAAAAAAAGTTTCAGTGATTTTGAATTGCTTGGAAACACCCAACTTCGTTCATTTCATGATTGTCTGAGCAAATATTCAAACGTCGACGGTTCATATATACAGTTACCATACGATGACTTCCGATATTATTTCTTATTGGATCCTTGACGTTCTATTAATTATCAAGAAGTTCATGTAGTTCTGACCAAAACTCCTGCAGGGATAGAATCCTTTGGAGCTGTAATTTAAACTTTATCCGATCCAATTACTTGTAGAAATTGGCAAAGGAAGCTGTTGGTGATTTCAAGCGATATGTATATATGTATGATCTCAAGGAATTCAAAGACCGGGTATAATTCGAATTCCATAATGATGGAGTTAGTTTTAATGAAATACTTCGGGAGAGTATACGTTCAGTAGCGATAAGTTTCCTGGAATTACGCTATCAAATGGAGATGAAATCGAATTATAGAGTTCTCCTTCATTCAGTACTTGTTCGAAAATGATTATAATATTGATAATAATAGATGTGAAAGAAAGTTTTTGGCTTTCCACTACTCTTTCGAAGAAACGAAGGAAGCAATTAATTTTTAAAGAAGTAACTCTATACATGTTCAGATCATGCAAAAAAGTAACTTTCAGGCACAAACTGGAAGATAAAGCCCTCCTGAAACAGCGACTTTCATATAAACATTGAATTACAGGAAAAAAAAATTCTTCCTAAACAAAAACTCCTTTATGAACACTGAATCATACAGAAATCACTTTTTTCTACTCAGTTTGTATTCTATACATTCGTTATCGAATCAAATTAGATATAATTCACAAGATTTCTACACAATATATTGAACGAAAGGTGAAAATTTCACTATTTGTTTGAAATGGTCTGTCACGAAACTAAATGTGACAAACCAAATTTTACGCGAGCAACAACTCAGAGAAGGAATGTCATAAACTGTCGTATGATTTTCTAAATTCAGACCTACAGACATGCAATGACATCAAGGAACCAGAAGTATTTTCTACCAAAACCTGACATTTAGTGAACATACTTCATGAAGAATTTCCAAATTTTTAAAGTCTTATTGTGAGAAATTGCAGAAACTACCCAAGTATTGAAGCTATTACACTCTTCAATTATTCCGTATGCAAGTAATGTTTGGGGTCCATTCTGTCAGACTCATAACGTAAGTATGGAAAAGTAGGGGAAACTTTTTCGAAATTACAAATTTTTAGAATAGAATGTACTCATTTTGAGAATAGTTTTATTGATGATGAATTATATGGACGTTCAGATCTCTATAGTCCAGAACACCATGAAAATTGAGCATGACAGAGCAAGAACAAACAAATCTTCATTCTATATTATCTGATATATTTATTACGATGCTGAATAATATCATCAAAGGTTTCCAACTTCAAAAATGACAGAGCAAGAACAAACAAATCTTCATTGTATATTATCTGATATATTTATTACGATGCTGAATAATATCATCAAAGGTTTCCAACTTCAAAAATGACGAAATTCAATATAATCCCAATTTTGTCCTCTTGTGGGTGGAAATTCAGGATTTCCTTTCTTGATGTTTATGTACACTGTACAAAGAACCTATCTGCGTATTTCAAGATTTTAGGTTCAACAGCATTGGCTGTACGTTAATATAAGTGGGTCAGTCAATCAAGAAGTACCCATCTATTTATTATTGAATAGCATCATCAAAAACAACTTGGAAGGATTAGAATGAAATACATTGATACTCCTACCACAAATAATATAAATACGTGAAGTTTGTGAGGATGAATGAATGTAATGTATGAATTTACGTTTTTTACTTTTTCACGCCTAAACAGCTCAACGGATTCATATGTAGGTTGGTATATAGATAGATCATGACTTGGAATAACACATAGGGTAGGTTCCCACGCAGGTAAAATATCGAGGAACAGCTAGCAATCTATAGATGGATATCTATTGATTGACTGACACTCTCATATTAACGTACAGCCGAAGCTACTGAACATAGAATCTTGAAATATGCAGGTAGGTTTCTTGTATAGCATAAATGAGCTTCAATAAAGGGTATCAGAAAAATGGGGGTTCAAAGATTGTATTGATTTTCGTCAGTTTTGAAGTTGGAAACCTGAAGTTTAGGCTTGATATAAAAATATTGTAACTATTTGTTCAACATGGTCTGTTACGAAATAGCCAGTATTTTATATTTTCGTTTTGAAAATTCATTAACTGCACTAAGTAATGAATAGCTTCGAGAATCGAATTATGTTACCTATAAAAAAAATTCGCAGAACTAAAACAACCGTCAACGATATCTGCCCTCAAGGGTTTGTCCGCATTGGAATCGCATTCTTGGCGATGGCGCTTCATTGCTTAGACTGCCCATCTACCCTTGGAATCGTCTTACAGTGAAGGGGACGCGTAATGTCTTACTGCGTTGCGTCAAGTTAATCTTATCGTAATAACTCTCAAACGACTTGCCCAAACTACTCAGTGTTATAAACAAAGTTTATTTATATTGAATAATTGAAACGATAATTGTATCAATTTTAATAAGAATTTGACAGATATTCTAAAATGTGAGTAGTTGTTTACAGCTGATTCTCGGCCTCCCCCCACCACTATGACGTATTAATTGCTTTTTTTATTGGTTGTTGTTTGGTGAAGTTTTTTTGTTGTGCAGTGAAGTCAAGGCGTTGTGACCTTGAAGTGTGCAAGGATTGTTCAGATTTTTTTTTTNTTTCACTTTATTAGCATCCCAAAATGAAATGTTTCCATCTTTGAAATGTACCACTAGACTTCCCATTTTCAGCTTTTGTGTAATAGGATCCATATGTACACCAAATGTTCCATCATATGCTGGATTTCTAGATTTTACAGTATTCAAATGTTTCGCCAAAACATCTTCACGACTTTCATTCATATTAGGTGAGGAGTCATGATACGAGGAATCGATGTGGGACGATGATGGTGTTTCGAATAGAGTTGTTCTCATATCGTCTTGTCACTATTTACAGATGATACACCACCCAAAGATTGTTTTCTCCCTATTGGAGTACTCATGGGATAATTTGAAGTAGATTGAACATTTCCATGGTTTGACGATAACATTGACATTCAATGGTTTCGTTATGGGCGCTCATACAATTTTTCAAGTTATTAGCTTATTCATTTCAATGTGTACCATCAAACGATACAGACGTATTGAAAGTTATCATAAAATTAAAAGAGGTTGCATTTGGGCATGGGTTGTAGCAGCAATGAGAAAAAAGTAAGAGGAAACAAATGAAGAAAAATGAAAATAGAAAAGTTGCATTTGGTGCTGGGATAGTCCATAAAGTGCGAAATGTATTGAAGATAGCTGGTGGGGATCCATTTGTGACGAATAATAGCAAAAAAGCTATCACTGTGGCATTGCAGGCGGCACGTAAATACCTCAAAGCTGCCGGTGGAAAGAAGAAAATCCGCACACCATGCATAATTCCTGTTCCCAAGATCGGGTGACTTTTGCCATTCATACCAATTTTTGCTGGACTATCCGCACTAGGGAGTTCAGCGGGAGCCGCTGCTGGTATTACCAAGGCCGTGAATTCAGCAAAAGCCAGCAGAGCGGCTTCGATGGAAGCCAATCGCCACAATAAAACCATGGAGGCTGTAGCAGTGGGCAAACGCGGAAGTGGAATATACCTCAAACCGTACCGTAAAGGTTTAGGACTATATGTAAAACCATACAAAGTCGCAAACAAAATAAAAAACTAATTGAACCCCTACCTCAGAGGCCTCTTACTGATCTCGATCTCAGTTATTATGCACAAAAAATGAAAATTCCANTACTTGCCATGGGTTTCATCAGTCGTACTGAATTGAACCACGTTTGCATTATAGTACCCAACTACGTATACTTACGTCTACGTCATCTGTGAGATGAACAAAAGACTGAATCCACGAATATTGAAAGATGAAAGTGTTCTGTTGCAAAACCAAGATTTTTGTTTTCTGGTAACAAACACTTCCGTCAGTTAACATGACCATTCAAGGTGGAGATTAAGTACTTTATAGTCATTGCCGTCATATAACTGGCTTTTATTTTTCTCCTCAAAATCAACCATACATTGAATAGTTATCCAGTCGTGAACCTGCATAAAATTTTAACAAGGGAATGGAACAAAGAGATGAATATTTTTCCAGAAAATTTAAATATCTGATGAATCACAGAAGCAAAACAAAATTATCACGTGGTGTAGCGATACAAATCGTCTAAAATGAAATATACACATTCTTCTGATGATAAGGATACCTCTGTTAGGTATCCATAGCAGAAGATCATTTTCTAACACAATTCCTGCTTATTGTGTTGTTTTCAAAGCACGAGTTTAATGAACACGGTAACCGTGCATCTGAGAGAGTTGGTCATCAAGCGAAGATACCTCAGATTAAAACTATTTTATTATGACACCAGATGCGGCCGGTAGAACCAAAGGAAGCATCTGCAGAGACATTGTTTCTACACCACTTAAGACGAGCGCCATAATAACGTTATTTTTCGATATATTTTGCTCCAGCTACCGTAACTTTGCCCTTCCTCATAAAATATTTTGCAGTGTCTACGATTACGACCCCTCGGTACTTTGTGTAGTTGTTGATTAAATAATTGAAGTAAATAAATGAAGAACTATAATCATCAACGTTTCCACCGAGTGAAAGATTTGGTAACTAGAGTTGAAAGATGAAAATAAAATGATTATGATAATCAATTTTATACAGGTGTAAGATGAAGAAATTGCAATGAATGATTGCCTGAATTCAATAAATGCTACTGTCAACCAGTAATTTGAATTTTATCATTTCCTTTCAAAAAAAGCTAATGATAATTTTGTGAATTCTCCTCTACTGCCTTTATTTATCATTACGATGTGTTCAGATAGAAAAACAAAATTTTTAGATCGCCAACAAGATAAACTGTATTTGTCTGAGATCTGAACCAATTTCAAAAGTGTGCAAAAAGAATGTAGTGCAATGGAATTATCACACATTTAGTTGTGACTTAAAAAAGGCTTGATATTGAAAACTCAAATAATCTCTATTGACTCGCTTATTATGAGCTGAAATGTTACTCGAAGTCTAATTTTTCTTGAAACAAGGCCACCAAAACTAACCAAAGAATAAATTAACAAATCTTTTTGGATTATATCTTCATTTTTGTATTCCCCCCATGATCTGATTCAATATTAATATAGTTGTAGACAATTACACAATACGAGTCTCATTCATCAATAAATATTGTTTCAGTCAGTCTCAAATGAACCCTCATATCATTTTCTGTTATGAAACTTTCGTAAGAATTTTTGACCAATCAATAATCTTTTCAGACAGGCCTACTTTATACCTACTAATTGAAAAATGGTCAGATTTCAGCTGTTCAAATGGAAATTGTCCTTCAAAATAGCTTTGTTTAATTTTTGCTGGATGATGCAATCTGTAATAGTTCATCTCAAATATCTATCAATTTGAAAAGTTTTTCGTTTGTCCATTATCACAGTTTGATTTGAAACTGCTCCGTTCTAAACTGCCCGTAGCCACTACCTCACCTTTTTGCTAAGTGGTAAATAATAAGTTTATAAGCCGCTTTTTCGTTGACCTAATTTTGCTTCAGGTGTTTTCATGTGAAAACCTTTTCGCAGATTATGCTCTGGAACTTTTCCGTATTCGAAAGTTGTCGAAATTTAATCAGGTGGACAAAGGTCCGGTTGAAAGATTGATAATTTCACAGGAGGTGTTGAAACAACTTCTGATGTAGTACTGTAGTACTGAGTTCTACATCAACTCTCTTTCAAATATATACAGTGACTGAAAATATATTTTATTTCATGGAAATCATGGCATAAAATTATTATTATGAAATAAATTTAACTTTAGAACAAAACTTTGAAGATTCTTCTCTGGATGCATGCATCTAGCGATTTGGCAATACTTTTCAGTCACCAGACTTCGGAGCGATATTCTTAGACGTCTCCAAGGTGTTCGATAAAGTTTGGCATGATGGACTTCTGACCGAAATGAGCAATTTCGGCTACACGAAACAAATGGTAAAATTAATCGAGTCTTTTCTAGCTGACAGGCGATGTCGATGCAGAGCAAGACAAGAACTTCCAACCATGCGACTACTGGAAGGAGGAGTCCACAAGATGCAGTCCTTCCATCACACTTCTTCTCGGTATACACAACAGACGTGCCCAAGACGGACAACAACTTCAACAAGTTGTCGCTCTACGCGGACGATACAACTCTGCTGGCGAAATCAAGAAGCCAAGCGTACGTCACTAGATTCTTGCAACAACAGGCAGATAGATTAGAGGAATGGGCCAACTTGTGGAAGATCAGTATAAACCCTGACAAGAGTCAGGCGATACTATTCATCCGGATGCGAGCACACCCGGAAGGAAATATCACCTTCAACGGACAAGAGATTCCGTGAACCAACGAAGCTACCTGGGTGTCACCCAAGACAAAAAAATAACATTCAGGCAAAGAATAAGATGGGCGAGATCTGCCCGATAAAACCTATTTTCAATAATAGCTCGAAGAAGCAACATGGAAAGTTGCTGTCAGACGGCTCCGGTTAGTATACAAATTTTTAACAGATAACACACACTTCTTTTTCAGGTTCAACGAGAGTCACTCGACCGCAAACTCTTTTTATACAATGGTCTCCGCTTAGTTTTTGGGACCCATGTAAAAATTCAGTTGAAAAGCCAAGATAAAACAAAACATTATATTAGATTAGAAAGTGAAAGCACCCAATGGCTGATTTTCGACCGAAGGAAGTCAGATGTCAATCTTGCTGAAATGCCTTTCAGCAAGGATTGAGGACCGCCCACGTAAGATCGGGGGTGGAAGGAATGGAATATTAAGTTTTCCTCTCGAAATTCATTTTGTGGGGCGGAATTTTCATCCGAATCACAATAAGAAGTACAAATCAAATAAAATTCAAAGAAATGATGAATAGGCAGAGTTCAGCTATGAGAGCTGCTTAAAAACCCAACCTCGTTTTCGTATATTAGTACATTTATATGTTTTTATTAGTATCCAACACACTGGTACTCCAGACATTGATGCATCAACGATGAAAAATTTCATCAATAGAATCAAACTTACAATAGCAAAGGAATAGCGACAAATAAAATGACCTACCAAAGAGCAGAGTTATATAATTTAGATGCACATGTATTTTTTGACGTACGAAACATAGTTATTAATAATTTTCCCCACTGATCTCATTTTCCAAAGATCTTCATTTCATAAAATATTTTTTTCGAACAGAAACACATTCAATATGTTTCAATAACTGTTATGCAAAACTTCATTTTGCCTTTCAAGGATGAACATAGAAGTTGCAACAAGTGACACCCCAAAAAGATACTCAAGAAAATTATTCGAAGTTCACATCGAAGTTGAATTCACTTTATTATTTTCTTCAAGTCTGAGGTCCTTCCAACTTTCATCAATCTTGAGAACACTCAAAATTCCCCTTGAACTAATTTCTAACTTTCGAATATTTTCCCGAGTATGCCAGCCCAGGATAACAGAAATATCAAACCAGGTTAAAAGTTAATGACAACACCCCAAAATTTTATTCATGGACAAATACGCTGTTTGGACATGAAGTTATGAAAGACGTTTTCACAAACCTCATTAACAATGGAAGCGTTTGCAAACTTTCTAATTCACTCAAGAACCACAAGGGTTTTGAAATTGAGTAATCTGATTGCATCGCAAAACCAAGCGAGAGGTAACACTTTGTGTGCAAGTTTGTTACCAGGAAATGGAAATTTTGTCTGATGAAGATAAGATGCGTTTTTCAAAGTTTTGGTCTCGATATTTTCGGTGATATTTACTAAAAAGTATTGTGTGAATTTCAGAGATATTTCTGACTTTCTTCCATGTTCCAAACTATCAAGGTTGCAAGTGAACTGAACTTTTACCTTCCTTAAATCTAAAATATATTTGAAATAAATAAAATACTATGCGTTGATTACTGAATTTGTTGAAAAATTTTCCTGCGTTTGGATGAAAGTTACTTGCTTGATATATTCCTCATTATGAATGTGAACTAAATACTTCACGAAATGAAAAATATTGAAAAATAGTGTAAGTTGCATAAAATTATGTGAATGTTCAATATTTTTCAAAATTATTATCCATTTGTAAATTTTTTCGATTCAGGGGGGTGGAAACCATAAATGCCAGGGATCTTTTTTAGCCTCAAAAAAAATATGCAGACAATTATTATGAGATGAAAAAAAAGTCAGTCGACTACGTTACATCGTAAAAAAATTAGAGAAACTCGATTTTTTGTTTTAAAATCCAGTGTTTATCATTAAAATTTCTTGATATCTTCAACTTCTATGATCTGGAGAATTGAAAATTTTATTTTTTACGGACAAAATACTACAGGAAAATCTTTAAGAGCGATGCTGTGCGAAAGTAGCGACTCACATATGATTTGAATTGCTAAATAATAAATTTATTTGGAAAAAGGTTCGCAGTTATCCAAAAGAAAGAGTTCTCAAATTGTGAGGTGTACTGAGTTTAACCTCAAAACAGGGTGTTCCATTTGGAAAAATTGAGTTCCACTAATCAAAGTATCTGCATTTTTTGGAAACACTGTATGAGGCAAATGAAAATATGGCTCGGAGTGATGATCCTCATAGTATCTCTCCACTCCATTTCAAATTTGATCGTTTTAGTGCAAGAGAGTTCAAGATTATCAGCATTTATAAAAGTTCATGTTTGGTAAAAAAAATATCGAAATTAATTTATATCTTCTAAACGGTAATAGATAGGTATAGGGAAATAGTATATGAATTTGTTGACAAAGTTATAATGAATCATAATATGATATTATATACGGGGTGTTCATGAAGACTTGATTATGGATTTTTTTCATCTTCAATTCCACATATGCGATACTTGGGAGGGTTCTTAGCAATTTGGTTTGTCATTTTCAGATACCAAGCATCGTTATTTTTTCTTGGTGTCATCGGCGTCGACTTCATTAGTCATAAGCCCCGTGTTCTAACTAGGCAATGTTAATAACTCCCCGAGCCACCTATTGAGCATCATAACTATTCACAGTCCGTCAGCCATGTAACGTTGCAGAATCATCCCATCTTCAACTAGAAAAATTCTATTGAGAAAAATATCTGGTCGAGGTTGTGATCGAACTCACAACCTTCCAGTCGTGACCAAGCGTCATTTACATTATCTGCTGACATAATATTTATTTCGATTCGTTCCGACAGAGAAAAAACTCTCGATGAAGTATTTGGAACTATATGAGTCTTTATCACGTTACGTATTCAAATTATAGCCTACGTAATGACCATCTCTTCAAACGACCTAGAATATCCTCAAAATTCCACAATCACATTGAAGAGTGACAATCCGTGATCACATAAAATTTGGAACCTTCGTGATTGCATTGCAGCTTCTCGATTGCAACACGACTGAGCATTCGCGATCGGTACTTGAATAATTTCTTTTGATTTATTCAGAGTTCGAGGCAAATAACAGATACCGTGTTTTTTGTTATTGTATTTTTGGGTTGATACCACTCCGAGTCCTCAGCCCGAAGCATCTGTCTCTAGACAGAAATGGGTGAATGAAATTTGGGCAGGCTAAAATAGGAGCACTGATTAATGCATCTTCAATTTTATGGAAGGCAGGCAATCACTATCCCAAACAAATCCCTTTTTCTCCAATAAACTACTGAATGGAGGTAATAGATCTAAAAAACATTTACAACATTCTTAAGCTTTGGTAAGTTCACGATGGCCTCGACCTTTACCATCTCAACAGAAATTCCAAAATGGTTTATAATGAAACCAACATGAACACTTATTCTGGTACAGATTCAGGTTAACTACCTTCAAACTTTTGAAAATTTTCTGCGAAACTTCCAAGTGTTTTCTGGAAGTTGGTGTTGAAACTACAATGTTCTCTAGTTACTTGAAACAAAAAGATTCCAGCGTTGGACCCGGAATGTTATCGACTAGTCTCTGAAAAGTTGCCAGAGCATTATGCAGCCCGAAAGGGATTCGCACAAACTGATAAAAACCTCGTGATGAAATGGTGAAGGCGGTATATGGCCCCGAATCTAGTTCTTACTCAATCTGCCAATTTGTACATTGTTTATACCGTGAGGAAAGATATTTAGCTTCTCCTACCTTACTAAGAATATCCGAGATAATATCCGGCAATGGATAAGCATTGCGCTGCGTAACTATATTCAAATTAAAAAAGTCATCACAAAATCTCCAAGTCTTGTTAGGTTTTGGGATGAGCAAAACTGGTGAACCTCATCTGCCATTAAAATTTTCCATAACAGCCACTTTGAGCATTTTTTCAAACTTTCGTCTGTTGATGCTTGTTTGAAACGTGATACTGGATGAAATTGCTGTTTGATCGGTTCATCCTGAGTTATTTTGATTTTATGTACCACACTTTTAGTTCACTCAGATCGATATTAGCAGAATACTCGTCAACAATATGATTCAATTATTTTCTCAGTTCAAATGGCATATGTCGTTATTCGGAAACAACGTACATGTGTATCAGTTTCATCACATCTTCCAATCGGAAAGGAAGGGTAACAGTACCTTCACATGTGCATGCACTTTCATTCCCAGTCAAATATTTTATACTATTTTTCAGGTTTAACATTAAACCTAAACATTTCATATATTTCAACCCGAACCACCTATATATAATTTATAAACGCCACCATTTGATAAACCAAAGAACTTGATACCTGAAATGTCTACTTCAACATATTTACACTCTCCATCAGCTACCTGTGCGAGTATATAGTCCAGAAGTAATTTGGACTGCGAATGTTCGACCGAAATATCATTAGCGGAGTCAGAAGCTCGGTCATATATTGGCTCTGATATCGTCTTCTCGAATTGTGTTTCCTTATGGCATTGATTCTAAAGACATTTTCTTGATTACCATTACTTGACCTGTTTCGTTTTCTCTTGAAGGTAGGACAACACTTTTTTGTTGGAACTACTCGGCCACATCTGAAACAATCATATTTTGGTTTTGTGCAATCTTTCACTAAATGTCCATCTGCATGTTGACATCACCAAATAACTGATCTAGAGTTACATTTCGGTGACCCTGTATACGCTAAATCTGCTTCTAGAGATAGAGATGATGTATCAGGAGGCATAATTCTTGTCACAGTAGTTTTTTATTTCAACTTTTCCTCTTATATTTGTGCCCAAAACTTGCATTTTATCAAACAAACCTGTCATTATGGCTACATACAAACTCTGAGGCTCCTTGTGTTCGCAATGAAATTTGTTGCCACAACTCATCTGCTGAGGGTACATACTGCTCTTTCGCCAAGTGAACTAGGCTATCCCAACCCGAAAGAGAGAAAAGAGATGCGAAATTGAAAGGTAAAAAACTGATAGTAGACGGTATAGAATACACAGCCTCCGATTTGACAAAACAGAACCAGGAAGTAGATGACGAAATTCAATCCACATCACCACCTGCAAGAAAGATCCACAGTGAACCCACTACACCCATCTCCAACGAAATTTTTACATTTGAGAATATTCCAGGAGAAAATAAAGAAATAGCAGAAATCAAGGCACCAGTCCCATTAGAAGGAAAACGGAAAAAAGCAGAAGAGAAACAAAAAATCAGTGAGGAAAAACCCAGACGCTACGACACTCGAAAATTATCAGCACCCGAAAAAGCAGGAGAAACACCTAAGAGAAATTCTCCTTGTTATTATAATGAAAACACTTTGAAAAAACTATATTGAAACAACATCTTACATATATCTATATTTATATTCATAAACAAAAGTTCCTATATTTTATTATTATATAATTGTCTACTGTATATTTACATGCTTTATATTACAACCACTTAATTTTAGTATCTATATTTACCTGAATCTACTCTAAACAATCATGGACTATTAAATAAAAAATTTTGAAATCAAAAACATCGAAACTCACCTTATTTCACTTAAAAAGCAATCTTTTGAAACACTGGAATCTAATAATGAAAATCTCAAATTATTTCATGTTAATATTAGAAGTATAAGAAAAAATATCGATCAGCTTAAAATATTATTAGCTCAGGTCAAATCAAACTTGTTCAATATTTGAAATCTGATTTTTAAGTTGCAATTTGCGTAAGAAAATTGATAAGCAGGTATGAAGGTGAGTCCCTACTTTAAGATATATAAAATAATTCAATCAATGAATCTCATTGAGGAATGAAATACAGAAGATAAAAAACTTACATGTGATAGCCACAAATCCCTTCGAACAGTCGAGGAAAATTACTCATCGTGCAGACCACTCCAAATATGAAATTTTCTTAAAATGCAAGTTTGATTAATTCGTAGGTACCAATGGTACATAGCAATAAATTCGTCAAATTCCAAAATATACTGAAGGTACTGGAAAAACTACATGAAGGACTTCATCAAATAATAATGGCCAATTACTAATCAACCAATTTGCCAATTGAAATTTTTGATGACAATCAAATCAAAAAATTTATTCTTCCTCTTTTTTTCATTCACAAAAATATTCATATGCGGGTAACCAAGAATGTTTCACGATTTTTCCACTGTATGATAACTCTGACACATCCAAATCTAATTGAAAATGATCAAAGACAGATCGGAAACGATTTTTGATATTTCACTTCGCACTCATTGAAAGGAAATGCGATAAAGGTTTTTATATACTTCCACACTGAAGAGCCACCAGCCATGCCGATATTGCTTTTTACCGATTCATCAACGCATTGAATTTAAAGATTTCATTATTCTACAACTGAGTGTTTTTTTATTTAGACTGCAATAAAAATTTAGAGATATTGGGATGAGTCAAAATTAAACTTGACACTGAAAGATAGATAAATGTGATATGCCATGAATTACTGAAATGAAATAATGGAATGAAAAATATTCTTCATTGAATAGTTACAAAATTCAAAATCTGAATTGATATTTCAAAATCAAAAATTTTCATCATCAGATTCAATTATGTAATTATTGGTATCAATCGTATCGACAAAAAAACTACTAATATAAAAAAGGTTATTGGTATGGGTGGCGTGAAAGTATATTTTCTCATATATCTATGACAATGAACAAGGATGATTATGGGTGTCTTTTAATAATTTTTTCTACAATACTGTTTTGTCTTTTTTCTTGTCTTGAGTGATGACGGAGGAATCTGACAAACCTCCAAAGTGATATATTGATAGATTGTATCCAAAATTACTCTTCTTTGAATTGAAGATTTGGAAAAAAGATTGCCTCAGAAATTGTTGGGCCAAAAGTGTACCTTTTATATTCTATGACGTGTGATTTTGAAACAATTTTATTAACAAATGGAGATGGAATGTATTTCATATTTCTAAAATATATTTCCTCACGGAGTCTAACTATTTGAGTATCATCAATGTTGATAAACATGAAGATAGGGGGAATTTTAAAAATTATTTTCAGTTACTTTTCCCATTTATGATATTCTACTTATTCAACTCCTAGTGATAACAAGAATACAAGTGAGAAATAATTATATTGACTCGATAGATACAAAAACTTATCTATTCTATCATTGGCGAAAAAATCATTCACAGTCTATTCAACGATGAAAAATAAAAAGATTTCCAAAATTCGCCAAGTAAAATTTGTTTTGTTGGATTCCTGGGTTTTGCTGTGGTCTTCTTTGATCATAATAGGAGTAGTAGAAAGCCAAAAACTTTCTTTCCCAAAAAAGGAAAAAATATATCTTTTGAATCCCAAAAAAAACTCAAAAATAAGACCAGAAAGAAATATCTTGAGACATTCTGTGCTGTGGAAAATATTCAAACCCTTTCGAAATATTCAGAGATGAATTGTTCTCAAACTGACTCAAAGTCTCGACATTGAAATAATGTCTTCAAAACGTCAATAACTCTTGTTGGAAAAAATTCATCTTTCTATTTTCCATATTTACACTTGTGCGAGAAATGCGTGAGACATCTTCTTCAAAAGTTTAAAGAGGTTCTGATGCGGCGTTGAAGACAAGGATTTTGAATCTAAAACATGGAGAAATACGAGGGTGGAAGATTAACATGTAAGTCACATTTCATAACAATTATTTTTGTATGTATCACATCTGAATGGAAATAGGATGTGTCAGTAGAAATAGGACTTTTTTCCGTGTATCTTTCAGATACAGATTGTATCTAAAAGAAACTTCTATACAAGATCTACGCATCTATTCTAATGGTTTCATCGCTTTCTTCCCTTCCTCAAAATTCACTGATATATTCTGAATGAGGTCGAACGAGTAGATTACTTTTTACCAAAATCTAATCTATCCCAAAAATTATCCTCCTTTCGATTCAAATTATCAACAGTGTTTTCGTCGAATAATCAAGACTGCCTAGCTATTTTGGTTGAATTCTGGCATTGAAATGCAAATGTGAGATAATAATTATAATAATACATCTGGTGTCTACCAGTAAGGATGACAGTATTCCATGTAAGTGAAATTTTACCTGTTTCAGTCACTATATTGTGTAGCAATCCTGTGAATGATATCTGGTTCAATTCCATAACGAATATTTTGAATACAAACTGAATAGATGAAAGTAATTTTTGTATATTTTAGTCATCATATAGGAATATTTATTCCAAAATTATTTTTCTTTCGTGTAATTCAATGTTTATGTGGATGTGTCTGGAAGTTACTTCTTCGCATACACATGATCCACCCTTTTTACAATTGATTGCTTTCTTCCTTTCTTTGGAAGATTTCCACATTTTTTTGTATCGAGATAGAGAAGTAGAAATCCAAAACCTTCCTCTACTAAAAATATACACCATTCAATATAATATGTCTTTGTTCTTCACCATAGTTATTTCAAATATAATTTAATAAAGTTATATTTCAATTCAAAGTACTTTCACTCAATCTCAAATAGGTGTTGTAATGTAATTTCTTATTATCATTATTATTTTCTTCTTCCATTACTGAGAATCTAGTTCACGATTTATTTATGTTCACCTTGCAATCACTCGGTTTAGTTTAGAAATGTATGAATTAAATTTTTGCTGACAATACTTTATGAAGTTCGTTGTCGTTATCACCTCATTTAACTTGTTTAATTTCTATTGGCTAGAATATGAACCGTAAAACAGTAACTAGCGTCTATGATCACGTGACAAGGAACTTCATAAAAAGCGAGCGTTCTATTGTTTTAAGGACACTTACACTTGCACGAGCATTTCGAACAGATGACATGTAAATTGTTTATCAAAACCTGTACTCTATTTTATCTATTCCGGCGACTTGTTGTGTTTTTGTGGTGAATAGAAACGTTTTTCTGCATTGAAGTTTTTCATTCCAATCATCTCCAACATAGGAAATGTTTTCCTTCACCTTGAGACTTATATATTTCTTAATGTTCCGCGTTATGAATTGACAATATAATATTTTTTATCCAGTTTTCGAAATGAAATTCCCCATGTGACCTCCAATTTCTCTCTTTTTCTCTGCCTCTTTTCCTCTATTAAAGTTAATTCAGCTTCCCTAGATCAGAACAATTGAAAATCCCCCGAACAGAATATAGCGAGAAAGACCAACGACACTTAACGAGAGCGTGAAAATGGAAATCATTGAATATTTCATTCCTTTTGAACCTTCTCACCACTGAAATCGGTTTTCGCTAAAATTTAAGAGCCTCTTCCCCGGAGACGTCATGTGATAAAGCTCACTAAGCCACATCCTGAATATTTATTTTGTATGAGGGTATAAAATTCACCACCGACTATAAAAAGAATGCCGCCAGATAAATGTATAATGATGCTTTTTATATTCTAGTAACGATATAATCTCCAGCCTCGAGAATGAAGAAGATTGGAAAGTGATTGTATAATAATTGACTGTACGATTCATAGTATCTTTGTCGAAAATATTATTATGAACATTTTTTGGGAAAATTAATTTCATTCCTGATCTTTATTGCACATTGAGTCTTGAAGTTATAGTCACTGTATCGATACTGTGATATTGTTACTGCTTCAAAAAAATTGAAAAATAATTTCATCGCAGGCGTTGACAATGTTCCTAGTCTTGTGATAAAGGACTGTATCGACGTTTTCTCTATACCTCCAATAGACATATTCAACATAATTTTAACAACTTTTATATTCCCTGAGCAGTGAAAAACGGCTTGAATTTGTCCGATATTGAAAAAAGGCGACT
>NW_019290668.1:49797-119457 GCF_000500325.1 Leptinotarsa decemlineata
TTTTCTAAACTCTTCGAAATATGTGTGCAAATTGCTATGTACTCCCATATTGAAAAAGTTATTTCTCCTACTCAGCATAGTTTCGTACTATGAAAATCATGTATGACAAATCTTGCATGTTTAAATAAATTTCTCTGTATGTACCTGGACAAGCAAAAACAAGTCGATGTTGTTTATTAAGACATTCAAAAAGCCTTCGATCAATAGACCTTTATGTTCTTCTCAGCAAATTGACAAAATTATGACCAACTGCTCACTCGAATTGTCTCATATCTAGTTATCAGAAAACAATTCGTCGAATATGAGTCTTTCAAATCTGCTCAGTACGTACATTTTTCATTTTTAATGATGATCTGGCAACCTCTTTGAATATTCCTAACCTACTATTTGCAGAAGACAAATCGACAAATTACTGACTGCCAACGTGTACAACATCAATTAGATGTACTCAAACTTTGGTGTAACGATAATCGTCTACAACTGAACGTATAAAAATGTAATATAATATCATTCACAACAAAAAAGCGAACTTTAAAGTACGATTATTCAATCAACAATACTACAATCAACCGTGTACACGAGATAAAAGATCTTGGTATAACATATGACAGTAAATTAACAAATCTAAAGAAATGACCTTTGAAGGTTCAAGTCAGTCTCGAATATACCTACACAGTAGGTTGAATGGACTGACGCCTATCAGAAAACAACTACTCCCCTGGCTAATACCATCATCGACCTAAAGTCAATGATATTACATAATTGAAAATTGGAATCCTTTAAGAATATTTCACTCCTCTTTCTAAGTTGTAGCGGACAACAAAATGTCACTCCATCAAGTGGACGAGGTACTAACCAACTGCATATCCGAAATTCGCCCGATTCTTCTGAATTAGGCAGTGGGCTATGCTTCAAGACTGGCAGTAAACAAATCTGAAGAAATGAAATTTAAACATTCCAGCCAGTCTCGAATATACCTACACATTAGGTTGAATGGACTGACGCCTATTAGAAAACAACCACTTCCCTTCCACTTCCCACGAAGGGAGTTGGATACCATCTCGCCATTATCGTATTCGTGATAAACATTGTGAACGTTTTCTCATAGCTAGGTAGACATCAGAAATGACTGAAAATAATTATGCTATTCGACAGTATTCAATCATAAAATCTTTTTTAGTGGAACGAGTCACATCCATCCATTTGGATCCTGGTGGAAAATGTAATTGAGATCTGGAGTTTCGCATCACATGATTCCAGAAACGAGAGAAACACAATCTTAGGGCATATCTGTCCCTTGAATTTGGTTTATTGGATCACACGGATTCCATATGAAGTGGCTTGACAAGCCTGATATAAACAGGTCACTTATACTCGGAAATTGCAGCACATAGATTTAGGATTAGAAGGTACATAGGACTGGAGCGCAGCTTATAGATGTCCTAGATCTAAGTCATTAGATCCCATATTCATAGCATTACTGAGGTTAATCTAAGTTGAATGTTCATAACTTTCCACAAATTTCGCAAGAATGTCAAAACGTTTTTAAAATTACAAAAATACCTGAACTCTCATTCGCACTTTGCAAAATCATAACCGTCTTTTTCAATCCAACAATACATATCATAGTGGTTGATCCACTCAATAACTCAACCCATATGTCAGATATGAATGTATATCAAATCAGTAACCATTGTAAAAACAAACGCATTAACAATATTTCTGAAATAAGGAAATACAAATATACAATAACGTTGAGTCAGTATCTGGAAATTCAAATAATCTCCTGATGACATAACTTGGTAGGTGAAACATAGACGAAACTATTAATTCATACTTCAATTTGTCCTTTTTTTTATATCAGTATGAATCAGTTTCAGATAAACTGTGATACAATTAGTCCAAAGAGCTTCCATTGATGTTTTTCACTTCATTGAAAATTGAATTCTATATTCAAATAATTTATGTGAGAACAAATTTTGATGAAAATAATGCGTATAGTTGAGAATTGGGTCCAAACAAAATTTTAACCGAATTTTTCTTGGTTATCATCAGAAAAACGTAGGTTTCACGTCCACCAAAACAAAATAATTTGCGTCAACATTCCACCTCTACTAAAATTCTCATCTATATGGCGTACTCCTGTAATAACCCTTTTTATATAAATTTGGCTTTCGTCCAAGTTCATTCTCAAGAGACAAATATGATAAAAAGTATGAATCAGAATGTGACGGAATTTTGTCCCGAGTGGAAATAACTTTCGAACTCCATACGAAAACACCAAAAGTAATCAATTGTTTTTTTCACGAAAAATTTTGTTGAAGTAGTTTGCGATATCATTCTGCTTTGAATCTGAACATTCGCTATCTGTAAGTATACTCTCTGACGTCTTCAACATCCTTAAGTTCTCAGTTCTTGAAGAGAATACAATACGAAACCCAATGAGAATTTGATCAGAATCCAATATTGTCATTCCTACTCAAGTCCTATCAAAGATCCTTACAATGCAAAAAATAATGTACCTAATTTCCAGTGGTTATAGCCTGGTCACGAGATCCTTTTTTTAGAACGTCTGTCGTAGGACATCGACAATTTTGATCCAAGGCTTATTCGAACCTCTATCAACTTTTTGAAAATTTTCAAGAGGGTCTCGAAAAAGTTGCAAAAGTTATAAATAATTTAGTAACGAACGGGGTTTGGATTTTTGCTTATATTTCTGANAGTTAACTGAAGTATATCTAATAGAATAATTAAGAGGAAATTCATTAGATTTTCATTTATTTAAATCTCTGAAAGGTTTGTGAATTTTTTTCTCAATAATGATATTAAATGAGTTGAAATAATATTTATTGTTTGAAGGTCCGATTGGTTAGTGCGTGCGGATGCGCCTTCGAACCAGAATTATGAATATTGCTGGACTGCTTTTTTAGAAAATTTTCTCCTCTTTGAGAATCCTTTTTCAAATTGCGGATAACTTCAATATTTTTCGAGATATTTACAAAAATCCAAACCCCTTTTTTTACTAAATTATTTATAACTTTTGCAACTTTTTCAAAACGTTGATGGAGGTCATTCCGGTTCGAATAAGCCCTGGATCATAATTTTTGATGTCCTTGGACAGAATTTCCAGTAAAAGGATCTCGTGACCAGGCTACAACCTCTAGAAATTAGGTACATTATTTTTGGCATTGTAGAGATCTTTGACAGGAATGACAATTTTAGATTCCGATCAAATCCTCATTGAGTTTCGTATTGTATTCTCTTCAAGAACTGAACTCAAGGATGTTGAAGACGACATAGAGTATACTTACTGTTCGAGAACAGATTCAAAGCAGAATGATATCACAAACCCCCTTTCTTTTACTGAATTGTGTTAACTTTTGCAAATTTTTCGACCCCTCCTTGAAATTTTTCAAAAAGTTGCTAGAGGTCATTTCGAATCGAATGAGCTCTGGATCATAATTCTCGGTGCCCTTCGACAGAAGTGCCAGAAAAAGGATCTTGTGACACAGACTATTACTAAGCTATTCCGGTTACCACCTTCCCATGTCATTTTTGATCACAATTATATAGACGACAACGGAAGCTCAGCAAAGTTTTTTTATGTTAATCTCTTGACAGACTTCTGATGATTTCTAAGACGAAAATGAGCATATCTGCTTCGAATAGACCATCCCTATGGAATCATTTGATTGATACAATCCGACAAAGGGTCATATCGTGCAAACAGTACAACTTTCCCAAGTCAGACATTGCATATATATCACCTGCAAACCAGAACAAAACACCTCGAAGCGCCCTAATCGTTTAAACTTTCCTTGTTTATTGCACATCCTGACAGGTTAAACCTGGACGCAGAAACCGCATTTCACACGAAAACCAAGATGCAGAGAAAGAGCCAGCAGGATGCTCGCACTTGATTGAGATGTGTACATGAACTTTCAACACTGACTACGATGTAATGTTGTATAATAGCTGGTTGGAAGAGAGCGAAGTTGGAGGTTATGAGAAAATTAGATGGAATGGAAAGATTAGTGAACAAAAAAACTGTAGGTGTCAGCTTCGATAACTCCAGAACACCATATTTGATTCTGGTTGTTTTCTGAACTATCTGAATATTAATTTTTGATACAAGTAATTTTTCTCAAATCTATAAAATCATCAGGAAAATATTGATGGTCGGAAACCACGTTGCTCTAACTACTCTCTCTTCTGTCAAATCTGAAGTTATCATTTCAGGGATATATCTACCTCAAATTTCAGAATACCATGACAAAATGACTTCATAGCTGATAATTTCAATTTTGATTGAACTCATTGAAGGATGCATGTCATGGAATACCATTATACGATTCATTTGGAAAATTAGTATTCCAAATTTTTATTGTTCAGTTTCCGTGATAATTTTTCAGCATATTACGGATTATCTACAACTGGATATCATCACCTTGATTGTTCTGAATTTGATCAAAGGATGTTCAATAAATGATCCTGTTTCTGTTTTCTTCCATAATATTGTTATAGTGACTCTCCTCTTTGTTACTTCGGTGTCATTTCAGTTGGCCCTCCGTATGAATTGATATGCAGGCTTTCAAACAGGCTTTTATTGATTGTCCTATGTAGATTTGAATTGCTTTAGGAAATATTTTATTTTCTGGGAAATTCATTCTTTAAATAAGTTTTTTATTGCTTCTTTCAATTATATAGCATGGACGTATGTAGCCCCTACGTGAACAGGAAAATAAATGTAGATCGGACAAAATATATGTAGAAGGGCATCAGGACGTTTTTGATTTCTTCCCTTGTGTTACATCCATATACAGAAACGACTTTTTTTGCTTTTCCTGTTAACTTTTCGACAATACCATAAATGAGCAGTTTATTCTGGATGCAGTTGATATTGTCAGGTGTTGGATCAAACTAGTGGTTGAGAAGGGTTGCTGATATATGAAGGCTGTTGGGGTTCCCATCAAATTCCGGAACTTCGCACAAATTCTTGACGTCAAAGTTTGGTCTTGCCATTATCACTAAATTACGATTATTGACATTCAAAGGTATATTTGATTCACTGTGGATCGATGAATTTTCAATAGATAAATTCTCAATAAGATCTCTTGAGTCTAGTTCTGCACTAGGGTCAATAAATTGACTAGGAACAGAGGAATCTGACATTAATACTCACAGGAGAATGGTGATGGCTTGATGCATTCCCAAAGATCTGCTTTCTCCTTTTGGTCCTTGGAGGGTAGTCGTGATGCTGCTGTCAAGGAATCGTTTGTTTCTGATCGCGAATAAACGTTCAAAAACGACGAGGAACTTTCACAGACTCTTTCGCGAAACCTACCGGCTGCGCCAGTTAAGAGTTAGTTTTCGAAAAATAAGATTTTAAAAAGTTTATTTCATTAAAACACACGTGTTACAATAAGGAGGTATCAAGTCAGACTGAATATAAAATTGAAAATTCTCATAGGAATAAAAATACAAGTTCATCTTCGTCAGCGGTGTCGAGTTTCGCTGACCCATCATAAACCTTGTCGATTCTCCGTGAATTAAGATTGTAACTTGCGTTACATCCTTCATAAATGTTCTTGACGTGTAATGGAAATATCAAAGAGTCGCTCATAATCTAAGGAAATTGATGCGTCAATGGCCTAAGAAATCAAAGAACAAAAAAAAGGTTTCCTTAAATGCAAAGATCCAGAAATAATAAGTTGAACCTTGAATCGTTGAAACCTATGATCCAAATCTTCCACTAAAACTGTGAGGAGTTAGATAGTATAACTCTTTCGCAGAATGTATCTGAATCTCCGATGCCAATCCTCTCCCACACACACACACACACACACACGAATGTGTGTGTGTGTGTGTGTTTCCAACTTTCCATTGTTTGTTTCCATGTTTCCAACTTTCCATTGATGTTCCAGATTATCAAGTTGGCTTGACATGTTTGAGTCACCAATCAGATAGATGGCTCTGTTTCAAATGAGATGGTTTTTACGTATAAAATTTGATTTTTGTGGTATCAACCAAGAATCACTTATTTTAATTAACACGCTTTTATCAAAATCACTTATATGTATGTATGTATGTTTGTTTGTAACTCCTCTCAAGCTATGGATCTGTATTTGACAGAATTATCGACTTTATTGCTTGTTCTATTCGCGAGCAGATGGCGCGGTACGTAACCTCCTTGATATAACTCGAACTCACTTAACATGTATTTCTTCATTTGAAAAAAGTTTTTTTTTATTAACACGCGCGCCTGCTGCCTTATTTGTAACCCTCTTTTGCGCGCCTGCTGCCTGGAGCCTGGTAGCTGATTTTCAGGCTCCCTCTCCGGAATCAGAAAAAGTATGAATGTTCATTTTTTCAAACAATATACGGCTAATTGATCCCAAAGTTCATATAAGATAAATATAGTTTGAAAAGACTAAAAAAACACGCTTTTATATCATACGAAACTAAAAAATGAAAAATAAAACTTTTTACTCCGATGTTCTTTAGAAGCGGGTTTTTTAGTTTTTTAAACTATATTCGGCATATATTTGCTGAATACAGGATTGAAAGAGATGAATATTCCTTCTCGATACAGTCGTCAGAATGATATGATTTCCTATATAATTTTTATGAACAGATGTTCCTTTCTCAATTGCGACTCCATTCTCTTCCATTCTCTTGATGAAATTGTTACTGTTTCTCCAAAGTTAAAACGGCTCCAATCTCAGGTTAACGTTTCGTATATGCGGTCGATATCAGTCGAGTACCCACTGACGGCAGTGATAACTTGCTCATATTTGCCTTGCACTATTGGAAAGGGAAACTCCCCAATCTCTTGATTGATCTCAAGGCCATGCCACAGGATGAACAATAAGTATTCACAGAAATTTCGTCAGGAATTTGCGAGGGTTGAATGATGTGAATTTCAACTCGACATATTTACTTTCCCGGCATCCGTATGTATATTCTATCGAAATAAACTAATTTGCTTTCTTTCAAGAACTCAGTCGATGTTGATCTCTTTCAGAATTAGTTTCATTATACAAACCTTCTCTTTGTTTTATTTTTCGATTTGTCATGATTATAATTCATTGACAAGTGTTTTTTCATTACCAATATTATATGGTTCCAATTCAATTTTTGTGATTTACTTCGTGGACACATCAAGTATGGTCCCCAGCCTCGTCAGTTAATTTTTTCAACTTTCAGCTTCATTGTACTTATCCTATCTAGAAAGAGAGAGGGGGGGGAGAAAAAATTAGTTTCAAAAGGAACACCAATTCCTCAAGAGAGAACGATGATATCTCCCCTTGAGAAGACGACATCTATGGGATCAACAGAAAACTCAATCCTCAAATATTAAAAATGAACAAGGCTTCGCAAAGTTGTCAGTTGCAAAGCTCCGACATCGATCATCAAAGAGATACGTCCTCTCCAACAGCAACAAAGTGCTTCAAAACATTATCGCGCATAGTGCATGTGTTCTCACAGACGATGCTGCTTGAACAGAGTCGCATTAAGGAACGACCGAAATATATTTTTATATTTTTTATTAATATGCGGCTGAAGTATGGGAAACAATTTTAGGTGAAGTGTAGGGACAGTCGTATCAGTATTTGACATCAAAACATATTTAAATTATAAAATACCGTATATGTTCACACCACGGAACTGACCACTCCGACACTGTAGCATAAATTCCCCCAATCGATTGCAGTAAAATTTGATTGACCAGCGTGAGAAGGCTTGTCCATTTTACCCAATATATGTAAATGTGAGTAGTGATCATCCATCGATCACGCATATATCTTTGTTTGGGTAACTTTGTTCGTTGGATGGACAGAGTTCAGTTACAAACTAGAGCCCAGGCACAAACGCATCTATGATTCAAAACAAGACAGCGCTGTATCGACTCGCCAAATTCAGCACTATACATTTTGTATCTCTTGTATAAAAAGTATCGTTGATGTTCATAGCTTCTGTGAAATAAATGACGATTCAAAATCTTTCATAAGTTTCGCCAAACAGCTTGCTTTTCTAATATAAAAATCGGGTTTTGTAAACCATGGGAGCTATATATCCACAAATAAATTCTATATCTATGCTAATATTTCAACAATGAATGACTCTTGATGCGGATAAATTCAATTCTCCCAAAAACTTTCCTTAAACAAAACATCCCGATGAGAGTTTCGTATATAAATTTGAAATACGAGCATATTATTATTTATAGTAAATATTCTGAGGATGATTATTGAATGATATGGCATGATTTCATTCACCTGAAAAACAAAATACGAGTGAAAAATGGGAATTGAAACTTCCTGTTTTCATATCACTTGTTTTTGTTACTGACGCTACTGTAGTTTCATCCTTCAAGAACATTTTCAAACGCCCTAGATAGAAAAGTAATTATATTGAAGATACTCATTACAGTCAGTTAACTACTTTAGTGATCCAATATTTTTTCTGAAGAAAGTTTGGTTCTGAAACAGAAGAAAAAATTATTTCTGTTATCCAACAAAACTTTCTTCAGACTAATTACAGTTTCGATCAATACTTCGTTCTGGTAATATTCGCAATTTTTTTATAGCCGTCCGAGTGGATTTTCACCGAAACACCTCTCTATCAAGCTCTCGAGTAACACGCTGAAAACCTAATTCGAAAATTTAATAAACTCTCTGAGCGTTAAATCAAAAGCAGTTTTAATCTTGCGAAACGGGGCGTCTATTGAAGAAGGCACTTTGCATTTAATATAAAAACTCATTTGGTTTGTGATGATTTCAGCTGGATCCATGGGAAATAAAATTTCCATTTTCTTTATGTTCGTTTGGCATTCAAACTAGAGACGTGCAACCATTGCTAATGTAATAATAATCTTCGGGTTTTCCGAAGATCTCGAAGTGCAGATTCACACGAGAACTTCAAATAAATCCCTTCCATTGAAAAAATGCGAAAAATGCTGATTTGCAATTGGCTCGAATGTGACCGCGGAAATACAGTGGAGGGCGGTTGATATTTCAGCTCAAATTAGCATTCATTCATGAAATAGAGCTGAGATAAGAAACAGCGGTCCAGAAGTTTCTTGCTCAAGAGGGGGCTGAAAAAAATGTATTTTTTTGTGAAACTACACTTATGGAGCATCATCTCTATTTGCAGTCCTGTCAATCACGTCAATCCACCTTCGACTGAGTAAATTTTCGACAAAAATTAGTTGGTTGATTCAACTTTTGAAAAAGTTATTGTTATTGAACACATGTTCAGTGAAATTGTACTTTCCGAATATAAAATTTTTATATTGGATGGAAAATAACAAGGAGCAAACAATTTTGGAAGTCGACCTGCATACCGTTATTGATATGAGCTGAAGCAAAACCTGTTAACTCTCCGTTTCAAGTTTGACTCCCGAAAGAAGTTTAATTTTTTTTCACTGCTCACTCGAAGCTGTACAAGTGGTCCAAAATTTTTGGGTGGTAGATTTTTGGTTTTCTACTGTCACATCATACGGAAGGAAATAGGAAAACTAACATGTAAAAATAATTCACTTCCATAAAACAAAAATGTGTAGATCATGCACAAAAGTTTTTTTCGCACGCGAACTCAAAGTAATTTTCATGTAATTCAATGTTCAAATCTTTGAAAATAGTTATTTCGAATTATTTATTTTTTTGTTTTGTATCTATAAATGACTTTCTTCAAAGTCATAACTCTTTCATTTTTCGAAAGCTAACATATGTTTTTTATTATGATGAAAGAGTAGAAAGTTAAAAAAAAAATTTTCCAAAAACTAGTCTTCACCAAAAATATTCCCTTTCCAATTTGAACTTAGTTTCCATTCTTACTATCTGTATCATGTGTCTTGCTACTGAAAAACTTCTTCGGGAAATGTTAAGAAACATTTTATTCGAAGTGTATATTTTGAATCTCGCTCCCTTATCATTTTTTTTGATCATCTTCGACATTGTAATGTTGTCGATGTTCAGAACATTCGTGATTGTTGGTGAAAAATAAAAATTAAAAACAAATGAAGCTTTTTACACCTAAGTACCTGCTGTACCTAATCGGTAAAATATATAACATCAATGGCTTGGTATCTTGTGAACATTTAATAACATATATCAATACATAAGAAAAACGTACTGATTCGTATCTATATATGGAAGATATTCGAGAAATACTATTATATGAGGACTTCTTCTACAGAACCCAAAACCATCCAGAATGGGGTATTGCATTCATGATTCCCTTCCCTTTGTATCCGCCCTTGGTGACTAAAGCAAATTTCTATGTGAACGTGATCGGGCTACGTTTTGAAACGATGAATCAATTCGTGAATTTTGATTTCGTTCGGTGCCTTTCTGAGGCGAAGAATATCCAATTATCGGGTAAAATTGTGGAATGAAATCCTAATTCCAATCAGATGGGAGGAACTGTTTCAGTCTGTTCAAGGACAAGGATAAAATGATTAGAAAACAAGTTTCCTCTTACTTACATTAGAAAATAACTTACCGTATAGATATACATAATCTGAATATTCGAAATGAAGGCCTACTGACTGTACCCCCCTTTAGAACGGAATATTTTAGACGGTCAGATACTTTTATTTGGACGCTGAATTATACGTGAAACGATCTTCGCTATTCAATTTGTATTTCAGACATTCGTAATGGAATCGAGTCTGATATCATTCACAGGATTCTTACACAATATATTAAAAGATAGAAGTAATATTTCACTTATCCGGTAGACTATCATCCTCACTGGTAGATGTATCACGATGTATCACCGTGAGACACTTGCCTAAGGGCTTTTCAGTATCAATCTAGAAAACATCTTGAAGAAAAAAACACACAGTTAATTCATAAAAGTACGATTTTTATGTCACGGAATGAGTTTAATCTACTCATGTCATCCATAACATCCTAATGACATTCATTCACTCATTAGTGAATATTTTTGTGAAAGAAAGATTTTTTGCTGTTCACTACTCCATCTTGAAACGAAAAAATTTGTGAATCATTCAAAGGAAGAAATCAACGGAGATGTGTAGATCATGCAAAGATTTCACTTTCAGACACGAACCGGAAAAAACAGCCCTCTCGAAACAGCAATTTTCATATAAACATTGAATTATACAAAAAAAACTTTCGGAACGAAAACTTTCATATGAATGCTGAATTAAACAAAAAACACTATATGAAAAAACTGTTTCAAGGATTTCCTTCCAGTTTCTGTTTGAAAGTAACTTTTTTGCCTGATCTACACATTTCCGAAAATAATTGATTTTTGAGATTGGTTGCTTACTTCCTATCTTTGGAAGATTCCCACTTTTTTGTATCAAGATGGAGTAGTAGAAAGCCAAAAACTTTCTTTCCCAAATTTCATACCTAGTATCAACATTATAACTGATGAATAACTGCATTAACTTCATTTAACTTCAAATGAGGTTTGAGTATATGTTTGATTAGAAAAATTGATGCTCCATTTTTGAAATGGCATGTAGGACAGCGTGATTTGACAAAAAAAATTGTCATAAATTTTTACGAGGAAGTTTCTCGCCAATTTGAACACATTTATATGTGTCTTGAAATGAAAATAAAAGTGTACCCAGCTGGATATGAATAGATGAATTTTGAAGTTGGGAGTTAGTCCACTTTATCTGTGAAGACACCTAATTTGTTGATTACACGTACGTCGAGAAGAGTATCGCAGTTCTGGTGTTTGAAAGCAGTTTTTTCAGATCTGGAGTTCACCATGATCAACCACAAAAAATGATGAGATTTTGTTGAATTCCACTGATAATCACTTTTTCACCAAGCAGACTGATTCTCTATAGCTTCAGAAATTGAAGTGGTTGCTAAAGTTGACAGTATACGAGACAAGATATCGAATCCAAATCACTTCAATGTCACGTGTTTCCAACAGAAATTGTTATATAAATGATAGATGGAAAGATACTTCATTTGACTAACTTATGTAGAAAACATTTATAGCAAGTCACAGTACATAAGCTGATACAATTAGAAGGTACAATCACAGTGTTGAAGAACATGATAGTGAAAATATTTTATAAATAAAATTGCTAATATCATAGTCACATTAACAATAATACAAAAATTGTACATACCGAATTGAATGTTGAAATGTAGAGATCACAAATACTAGCAACTGAAGTATGATGAGAAACCAGAATTTCTGACAGAAAATATACCTACATGATCACTTACTGTTACAGCATTACAGGTGGAAAAGTTCATTCGCGTCAAGAGTGTAAAAGAAGAGTGTAAAAAAAAATTGCTTATGAAAAACCATTCGCCTGTTTTTGAATCTCACATGATCCATATTTCTCACCCCATTCAGGAGATTATTGAACAAGATCAAATCAAGGGAAAAACCAACTAATGTAGAAAGTCATTACCGGTTTATTATCAGATGATCATCATTCCTCGTATCATAGTCTCAAAATGAGAATGATATTTTGCAATATTTTCATGAATTTGCAGGAGCGATTCGTAAATATATACCTCCAATTCACTGAACAAATTCATGCTGGAATCACGAAAATCAACATTGACAGTCAACCCTATACCTTTTTTTGACACTGGAATGTTTTAGCCTTATACCATAACACATATGAAAATGAAATAGAGAAAAATAGGCCGTTTCCAAAACAGAACGTGACTCACAATTGTTTTAAATAGATATATCTTCCTTGACTGATAGTGCATGTCAGCCATTTCAGCGTCATTAAAATTAGTCATGATAAAATTACTACCAATTGACAACTCTGATTTTCACTGACGTGACAAAACTATCACCGTCAGCTGGTCTGCAAAGCAGGTGTTCTTGATATGCAAAGTGGTCTAAATTTTTTTTCTGGATATGAAGAAAACACAAGCCACAAAAAAGTTGTATTTTCGGTTGGTTAATCTGGAAAAATGAAAAACTAAAACAAGTCAGTGACGTACTTTTTTCCCAATATTTTTGGCTGTCGTGCCCATTGAAATTCCACTGGATCTAATAATTTCATTCTAGTTAAGGCAAAATAAGCGCCTTACTTCAAATAACTGAAGCGAATTTCAACTTCAATTCCCTGTATCTCAGAAAGGAAGCAACTCCGAACATATGTTCATGGAAACTTTTTTAAACGACCCAACGTATCACCTTTTGAAGTTTCTTACCGTAGTTGAGATACACCCTGTATTGCTACATCGTTAGCGAACATATTGAATGAGGAAGAATGTAGATTATACATATCATTAAAATATATTGTAAGTTTATTGTGTGCCTCAAGGGCACGCGTATCAAATTTGTTTTTATTACAGTACACCTCTTGTTGTGTTTTGACTCAAAAAAATTCATGGTACTGATGTAATCACTATTAGGTAGTTGACAAACATTATATCGTGAAAGTTTGCAAGTTCAATGTACCTCAAAACAACTTCTTCACGAATGTTATATAAAAGCTTTTCATTCGTGTGATGTCCACACCTGATGAAGTTCTTGTTTTTCGAAACATGTTTTGCGGTCATGCTTTGTGTCACATGGATACCAATGTGATTCGCTATATTTCGATATGATGGTTCAAAACATATAACTCGAACTGGATCAAATTCGCTAAATGTGTAATACACGACAGGGTCCCATTGGAAATTGCTATGATGAACAGTAATTGCCTTTAATTAAAAGGCAGGCTGGGTGAGTCCCTAGGTAATATTTACATGGGACGTTGGTTGTGTTCACCCAAATTCATGTAATTGTTGTGATAAAAATTCATTAGGGGTTTGGAGAATTGAATTGCGAGGACTGGAGCTCCTAAAATACAGGAAGGTCGTAATATAAACCTGTTGCCAGAATACGTACTCAAATAGTATTTTCCTGAGATAGATATTGGGATTGATATTGTTTATTCTCCATATTACGAATGTGATCAAGAAAGCAATTGAAGGATATTCAATTGCTTTCTTGAGGGGTATATTTTAAGGAGGGAATACTTTTTATACGAAAAATGCAGAAATCTTCCAAAGAAAGGAAGAGAAACAATTGCTTCGAAAGCCAGGGGTAGAAAGCCAGAATCTTTTTTTCCTAAAAATTGACCCCTGAAAATTGAACAACATTCCTTTGGATAAGATTAAATCAAATAAGCGAATGAATTGAGTGCTTCATCGTGAAATTTCATCCAGATTGGTGCTCAAGAGGCAATAAGGAAGTGTCTTATTCCAAAACATCCATGTCCAACATTGAGGATGACAGTGATCCATGTAAGTGAAATTTTTCCTCTTTCACATACTATATTGTGTAGCAATCCTGTGAATGACATCTAATTCAATTTTATAACGAATATTTTGGGTAAAAACTGAATAGAGAAACGTATTTTATATTCAATGTTCATATGAAAGTAGTTGTTCCAAAAGTATTTTTCTTTCATGTAATTCAATGTTCATTCGAAAGTAATTGTTTCGAGAGGGTTTTTTTTCCAGTTTGTGTCTGAAAGTTTCTTTTCGGCATGATCTACACATCTTTGTAAAAAGTTTATTCTGAAATCAATCGCTTCTTCCTCTCCTTTGAAAAAAAGATTCACACATTTTTGTGTATGAAGATGAAGGATATTCCTACATGAAAAAAGTAATAAAAAAAAGATACTTAGTATGAACTGTTTGGAACCTTTGATGTAGTAATGAATATTAGTCAATAAATACTAGCCAAATCATTATTTTTAACATCTCGACACGTGTTCCGATCACCAAGTGATCATCTTCAAGAGGAAACGTACTAACGTACAATACAGGAAATATCAGCCACTAACGGTTATTGGGGTATTGTAGATGACACAATGAGGAAGAAGAAGTTTAGGTTAAGGATGAAGGAAATCTCGACTTTCAGAAAGGACAAAAACCAAGATAAATACATCTCAGTTCCACACCACCAATACTCGAAAAGCTTTGAAAATATTTTCAAGGAACTAGGTATGAAGGTGGTTTTTGAAACAAGACATACCCTACAAAGCCTTTCGGGAAGTCCAAAAGACAAAGTCGAGAATTCAAAAAGGTCTGGAATTTACGAAATTATATGTAAGGATTGCGATGCAAAATATTATGGACAGACAAACAGATCTATTGAAGTGAGATATAAGGAACACATAGCACACTTAAAATATGGAAGACCTGAAAAATCAGCAGTCGCCCATCATATTTTGCAACACAAATGTATATGTCGTATTGATATCAAGTAAAAAAAGTCATCATGAATAATTTTTCAATGTTTGAATATGGTTTTCACAATTTGAATATGATTTTTTCTTCTAGGAAAGCAAATCTCTGAAACTCGTTCACCTTCACCTACTGGAAGAGAAATAATTGAAAAGCATTACATCGATAGTATTGGTATCAACAAGCAGGACTCTATTTAAATTCATCAGCTGATCATGAATTTTGAAATATTGTTCACATCTATCTTTATAATACGTCAGTAAAATATGACCCCCTACTACAATACGAAGTTGACATTTTCAGTAGTTTTGGAAAAACTTCGTTTCTATGAAATGAGCTTTTGTGAAAAAAAACTTTCTTTCACATTTCAATGAGGCATAAGAACAAAAAAAAGTTTTGCTCTAAAATTATTTCCTTAAGAGAATATTTCCAAGTGATAACTTTTGAAATTCAGATAGAGAAAGCCATAATAGGGATATTTCGTGAAACCTCCGATAGGCTCTACGCACTGATTTTTAGAGACATTTTATGTATACTCACGTGTATATTATGAATCCGAAATAACAAATCGATTATCTCCCTTATTTACAGGATTACAGCCCTTCAAAGTTCAGAAAATTGTAACTTTTCACCTTTTTTTGCACAATATAAACTGTAGAGAAACACAAGTATTTCAGTTGAATATTCAACATTTTTCGTATGAAATTTTGTATTAACTTCATCTCTGTTTCTCGGTATCGGTGAGTCCTAGGAAACTGAAATTTGGTAAGTGGGTGCTCTCCAGGTCCCAGATGCACACTAGGAAAGTATTTTCAAATATCCCAACTGAAGATCCCTCCGTAGGGGTAAAAGAAGCGCGTGCTTCTTTTGCGGTCTGCAATTGTGTTTCAATAATTGAAAATCTATTGCGGCAGTTGTATCGTCAACAGCATATGAAGGAATGACTTCTGTGAAGAATCCTGCACTGACACCTGTCGGATATAATACAAAGCTGAAAAAACTTTGATTGGGTAACAGGATCAATTTTTTCTTGAAAAAAACCAAAGCGTTTCGTGCCAATGGCTACGGGAGTAGTTGTTTTCTGTTTTTTCATCTACAGTGTAGGTAAGTTTAGACTGGCCTAAACCAATTGTTCTTTTAGATAATTTGATATGCTAATCAATTTAGCGCGCATCGCAGTAGTCGCCCTGTATTGCATTGCATTCAACTTTTATTTCTAAATAACTTCTGTGAAGAATCCCGCACTGACACCTGTCGGATATAATTCAACGCCCTTCATGGTATTAGCCAGGGGAGTAGTTGTTTTCTGATAGGTGTCAATCCATCAGCCTACTGTGTAGGGAGTTGAGACTGGCCTGAACGAATTGTTCTTTTAGATGAACGTTTCTCCTTATCGCTATACTTGCGGAAGCTAAAATTTTGTATGTAGGTTCGTTTTTTGTTGAAGATGTGCAATAATACATGATTTTTAAATACTCTAACTTAGGCACCCCCTCTGGGAATGAAAGGGGCGCCAATTATATATGAAAATTACTTTTTCATCACTGTTTTTCCGTACTGCTATATTTTCGGAGGCTGAAATTTTGTATGTGAGTTCAAATAAGAAGAATTTCCAAATACTCTAATTGAAGCTCTCCTTCAGGGGATAATAGGGGCGTGTTCACATATGAAAATTAAATTTTCATCGCTGTTTCACCGTACCATTACATTAATGGAGGATGAAATTTTGTATGTGGCTTCATTTCATGTTGTAGATATGTAATTAAGAAAGATTTTCAAAAATTCCAACTGAGACGTCCCTACAGGGGATAAAAGAAGAGAGTTCACATATAAAAATTACCTTTTCATCCTATTTTAGCGTTCCACTATATTCATGGAGACAGAAATTCTGTATGTGGGTTCAATTTATGTTGTAGATATGTAATTAACAAGGATTTTCAAATATTCCAACTGAGGCGTCCCTCCTGGGGACAAAAGAAGAGCGTTCATATATGAAAATTACCTTTTCATCACAGTTCTCTCGTACCGCTATATTCATGGAGGCTGTGTGTGGGTTTATTTTATGTTGTAGATGTGTAATAAAACAAATTATGAGTATTACAACTGAGACGCCAGCCGCAGGGAAAAAAGGCGAGTCAATAAAATAAACTTACTTTTTCATAACTGTCTTTGAATACTATGACTTGAATTTTCGGTAGGTGAATTTATATTTGGCATCAGCATTGCACCCGTGCGGAGTCGGGGCGGACCGCTAGCAGGTATATGAACTTATAATGTAGATATGTGACTAGTAAACGAGTCATTTTTCAAACGAAGTTTATCATAAGAGAAATGTTGATTATCAAGCTGAAAATAGTCAAAAAAAGTCAAATGGGGTGAGAAGGTGATGTAAATGAATATTAGTGATTCTCTAGACTATATTGTCTGAAACTGAAAAATTTCAAAAATTTGAAGGGCAGCAACTGTGGAAAGAAGTGAGATTACCGATTTTTGTTTTCGGATTCACACAATTACCCACATATATTTTTCAAAATCGGCAGGTGTAATCTATTCAAAATTCCACTTCTCTCATATGAGTACTATAAAAACGTTGAATCAAACTCATTTGATGTCGTTGTCAATCGCTTTACAATTTGACTGAATGTCTGTCATAGTAATATCATTCGACTTTTCATACTTAGGCTTATTTGATAATGAGTTTGAGAAGATTTGTCTGTGGAGAAGTGAATTTTCAACAATTATGATTCATTTACTTTCACCACCACAAAAGTTGAATTTTCTACTTCTTGAATGTGCAAATGTATATGTCGTATTGATATCAAGTAAAAAAAGTCATCATGAATAATTTTTCAATGTTTGAATATGGTTTTCACAATTTGAATATGATTTTTTCTTCTAGGAAAGCAAATCTCTGAAACTCGTTCACCTTCACCTACTGGAAGAGAAATAATTGAAAAGCATTACATCGATAGTATTGGTATCAACAAGCAGGACTCTATTTAAATTCATCAGCTGATCATGAATTTTGAAAAATATGATAATAGTAAATCTTTCGTTTCAACAACAGATAAAAAAGTAATATTCGGATATAGTATAATAGTCAACATTCAGGTTCTATAACTGCAGTTCATATGAATATTGTAATAAAATATTGAGGGAGAGAAAACTATAGTTGAAATACGCAGATATAATGGATGAAGTAGAGCTGACAATATGAGTGGAAATGTATAAAATGATAGGTATATATAATGAAGTTGTCACAATGAAGGAAACTAACAAACAGGTGAAATGAGATAAAAAATCATGATGAAATAGATCAAAAGGAATAATATAGAAAAACAATTATAAGAACTCGTCAATATTTCTAGTTCTTCAATATTTTCAATTACTGAATAGGCTTAGTAATTGAAACAAAGCTCAGCTCAGGCAGTTAGTGTTTTCATATATCTTCTTTTAGCCTTAGGATGTTTTGATCTCCCATCGTATTAACTTTTTCATCTCATATCAACCCATATTCTGTATATTCTGATTGCTGAAGTTTCGTTTGTTCGTGAAGCCCACCCATTTGCATTCGTTTCCATTCATCATTATCTGCTCCATCTTTATAACCTAACGTCCACGCAAATGTATATCCATCATATTCTTGCACAAAAACCAATTTCATGCCAGAACCTAACGTCCTGCATTAACTCTACAGAATGCAACTACAGACTGAATATAAAATAAATTATACCGGTGTTTTTTCGAGGAAGTTCTGGAAAACAAGTAGATCCGCGTTTTTCTGAGCTTGAATCAGTTTTGTTCGCTCCACAGCGTGTAATATCATGTTCCGGATGGAAATCTGCATACAACTTTATCTCTGGTTCAACAAACAATAGTTCACCTAGCGAACACGGCAAAGCGACAAAATAACCCTTTGTTGCAATTTTGAATGGATGTGTGGGTAAGTTCGGTCGTAACTTTGTGGTTTTCCTCGACTCTTTGTACGATGTCGATGCGATTTATAAATGCAAAATCGATGATTGCAAAGATGTGTAACAGAATGTATTTTGTTAACAGAAAAAAATAAATATAGTTTAAACAAACTAGAAACACGATTTCAAAGAACATCGAACTAAAAAGTTAAAAATATATTTTTTTCAAATAAGTTTTTAACAATAACGAACGAAAAATAATAGTTTTCACATATAGTCAGTGGGCATATTTGAAGACTGGCTATAAATCAAATCATCTAAAAGAACAATTCGTTCAGGCCAGTAGGTTAATGGACTGACACCTATCAGAAAACAACTACTCCCCTGGCTAATACCACGAAAGGCGTTGGATTATATCCGACAGGTGTCAGTGCAGGATTCTTCACTGAAGTTATTCCTGCATATGCTGTTGGCGATACAACTGCCGCAATATATTTTCAATTATTGGAACACACTTGCAGACCGGTTTTGGGCTGTTTGGCCACTCGTCAGTGCAAGGTAGTGTATCTCATCAACATAAAGTCGATGATTTCCGATTACCGAAAATCGAATTCCGTCAGAGTATCATTCCTCGCAATTAAGCTGAAGCTTACAACAAACAACAGGTTTGTCGTCGCCCCATCTGCCTGTGAATGAGGTAACCAACTGCATATCCGTCTTCAAGTATGCCCACTGACTATATGTGAAAAGTTTTCTTTCCTTATATGAAAAATTGGGCAAATTTCGGATATGCAGTTGGTTACCTCGTTCACAGGCAAATCATTTGTTTGTTGTATGCTTCAGCTTAGTTCGAGGAATGATACTCTGACGGAATTCGATTTTCAATTATCGGAAATTATCGACTTTATGTTGATGATATACACTACCTCGCACTGACGAGTGGCCAAATAGCCCGAAACCGGTCTGCAAGTGTGTTTCTATAATTGAAAATCTATTGTGGCAATTGTATCGCCGGAATAAGTTGTATGCAGGAATAACTCCAGCGAAGAATCCTGCACTGATACCTGTCGGATATAATCAACGCCCTTCGTGGTATTAGCCAGGGGAGTATTTGTTTTCTGATAGGCGTCAGTCCATTAACCTACTGTGTAGGGAGTCCTGAACGGATTGTTCTTCTTAGATGATTTGAAAAATAATAGTATTATTGTGAAAAAAGTGACAAGCGTTTGATATACAAAAAATAAGGCAGAAAGCGCACACGCTTTTTTCACAATAATACTAGTATTTTTCGTTAGTTATTATTTTATGCTTATTTTAAATGAATATTTTTAACTTTTCAGTGGTGCTGCAGGTTTTTCCGGGTTTTCCTGCAGCTGAAAAGGCAAATGCGCCACTGAAATCAATGAAGTCGCCCCGGAGCGCCAATTAATTTTTATTGTTGTTTTTATTTCAAATTTATTGTTGTTTCAATAAATAAATAAATAAATTAACTTTTCAGTTCGATGTTCTTGAAAGTGTGTCTTTTAATTTTTTTAAACTATATTTATGTTTCATTTTTCAGTTTCGTATGCTATAAAAGCGTGTTTTTTAGTCTTTTCAAACTATAACAGCAAACAGATTTGAAAAACGTCAATGTGAAGAGTTAAATATCATAAACATTATGTAAACTTCACGAAATATAACATGAATACTCGTACGGGCATTCAGGGTGTTTCCTGACTACGGTACGAAATTTCAGAGGGTGATTCGTTAGGTCGTGTAGTGAGAAAAAAAGTTTTTTTGAACATAAGTTCGGAGTTGCTTCGTTTCTGAGATACACAGCGTTGAAAGGAAAAAAGAAAGAAAGAAAGAAATTTTATTGACTTCAAATTACAATTTCTGTTACATTCGAAAATATCTGCAATAACAAAATTTGCTTAGGTACGTCATACTGAAAATATAAAAAATATACATAGAGTACATGAAAAATATCACAATAGTTATGACTCACAATATAAATATACATATATACACACATATAGGTACATATATCAGGTCCACTGCCAATTAAATACCTCATCAATCTTGTAGAAACCTTGGGTGACAAGTGAATTTTTTACTTTGAACTTCAATTCTTTGATATGAAGGTTTTTCCACTCACTAGGCAAAGTTTATATATTTTTATAGGAAGAAAATCCGTTTGTTTGGCTGTGTTTTGATAATGCATCTTCAGTAGCCTGATGATATCTTTGTGTTTTGTATCATAATTGTGAATGCTGGAGCCACTATAATATTTATTTTTATTTTTATGTACAAACAATACTGCTTCTAGAATATACATGAAAGGTAATGTAAGTAAGACCCATTTTATGAAGATTGGTAAAGCATGAGTTCTGGAATCAACATTTTCTAAATCTCTCATTATCTTTTTTTTTTTTGATTATGAATACTCCACTTGCATGTGAGGAAGCACCCCATATCAGTATTCCATAGTTTATGTGGCAATGAGCTATGCCAAAATATGTAGTTCTCAGCACATCGTTCGAAACTGAACTCCTCAGTCCTCTCAATGCGTAGCGACACCTTGAGAGCTTTTTACATAATGCTGTCGTATGTCCATTCCAATTCAATTTGTTGTCAAGGTGGGATCCTAGTAGACACACCTCTTTGTCACCGTCAGACATTTGGGATCTATTTGCAATGGTTAGTTCCTAAGTCTTATTTGCGTTCAAGCATAGAACTAAAGTATGTTTCGCATTTTGCCAATGTTTCACATAACAACTGGGTTAAGTTGAAAAACAGCACAAGCTGAACTTCGCCTTTCATCGATTGTTACACTGTGTTCAATTTGTAATTATTCGATCAATGAAGCCGATTATTATTATTATTATCATTATTATCAACTGATCTAGTTTCCCCACTTGTTGGTTACTCATGACAAAAGTTGCATCATCGGCATATAATAAAACATCTGCTGTATCAATATATGTAGGAAGATCATTTATGTATACATTAAATAAAAGGGGACCAAGTACGGATCCCTGAGGTACTCCATGTTTGAAAATTTTGGTATCAGATTTTACATTGTTATATAATATATATAGCAGCCAGTCTGTCAAAAAAAAATGTATTAGGTCATATGCTATGCCTCTAGTAGCATATTTTTCAAGTTTTCTCAATAATATGTCATGTGAAACACTTTGAAATGCTTTAGATAGATCACAAAGAAGTAAGCAAGTGCTGATACCCGAATCTTTATTATGGGCAATGGTGTGAACAATTTTCGTAATTGCTTGTGATGAAGACCTCATCGATCTGAAACCATATTGCGCATCATTCAAGTATCTACCCTCTTCAATTGAATCAAGAAGTCTCTTTTTGACTAGAATTTCAATGATCTTTGATATAATGGGAGTTATGGTAATAAATCTCTAGTTATTGCAATCATCAGGATCCCCCTTTTTTAGGATTGGTTTTGCTCGACATAATTTTAGGTTCGCTGAAAACTTTCCACATGAGAAGCAAATATTTGCTAGGTGTGCTATAGGCTTACTAAGAGCATCACATGCCATCTTCACTATAACAGAACCGATGTTATAGACATCTAAACTATTTGAGTTTTTCATTTCAAATATGGTTTGCACTTGGCTTCAAGAAAAATGAATCTTTCAGTGAAGTCTTTATCAGATCTGCACCATCAGTACCTGGGACAGTAGTTTTTGTAATCAGCTCATCAATTACAGAAGTTAAATAGCTTTTGAAAGTATCAGCAGATATATCTAAAATTTTATGGACGACTTGTGACTTTCCATTGAATTGATTTATTATTGACCACGTTGTTTTATCAACATTGTCACTGTTCAGAATTTTGTCATTGAAGATCAAAAAAGAACGGTATCAATGAAGTGTCATAAATATCCTTTCACCGATTTGGTTAGGCTTTGCTACAGTAATTTAAAATGATGAGGCGTTTATTTATCCCGAACTAGATTGAAATTATTAGGACCAGTGACGTCTTAGTACCAGCCAACAATATTGAGGAAAAAAGAACGCCACTGACTTTTTTCGTAGTTTTCATTTTTTTCGAATCAAGCAGCTGAAATTACAAACTTTTATTCGCCTGTTTTCTTCATATCAAACACACTTCTGAAAACAATCCATGGACAACATAAAATAAAAAGCAGAAGTGAATGATAAATAAACAATTTCGACTTTGAAGAAAATGAGTGAGATGTCAACCTTTTGATAAAATACACTACTATAATCGATTTGTCATTAATTGCCAGACACGTTCAAAAATACCTGTTGTATTCCTTATGACATTGCACTTGCCAATTATTCGATTTCTCAAGTCACCACTATCTAGTACAGAAGTCTCATGAAAAAGAGCCTCTAGATTACCCCATGAATATAAATCTAAGGGATTCATGACAGGACCGCGAGCTGGCCAATTTTGAGGTCCTGTACGTCTAATCGAACGATTACGGTAGGCTCGAGATGCTGACAAGCAAGAACATTAAAATGAGCTGGAGCCCTATCGTGCGTAAACTATATGTTGCCTCCTACAAGAACTGGCACTTCTCCTAATTAAATGGGCAAATGATTTGCAAAAATTCCGTGTAGGATTCATCTGCTAATCTTACTGGTAGAGAAATGAGCCAATTAATCATCAATCATTCATACCCAAAAGTTCAGCGGAAATTGTTGCTGAAAATGAATTTCTCTAATAACGTGGGGATTTTAGTGGGTCTTAAAATGGTCTGGTCTTTCAGCACCTGCATTTTTATCAAAACTCCGAGTTTCACATAATTTTGCATATAGCGTTCTGAATGTATTAGCACATGGAATTACCTGGTTAAGATATCTGTCCTGGTGAATTCTTTGTGCTTCTTTCGAATTTCCATTTGCTAATCCATAAATATAGTGAATTTAGCCATTTCAGCTTGAGTAAAGTTATTCATGATGGAATCAGTGCTAATTGACAACTATGACTTCCTCTGATATAACAACACCATCACTGTCAACTAGTTTCCAAAGCAGTTGTTCATGATATGCAAAGTGGCTTCATTTGTTTTCCAAAACGAAGCTAGATTTGAATGAAAACAAGCGACGAGAAAGTTGTATTCCCAGTTGAATGATTTATAAAAATATAAAACTACAAAAACAAGTCAGTGGCTTATTTTTTTTTTCCAATATTGTTGGCTGTAGTGGCCAATGAAACTCCACTGGACCTAATATTTTCAATCTAGTTAGATCTAAATAAGCGCCTTATAACTTCAAATAACTGTAGCAAATTTCAATAAAATCGGTTCTTGGATATTTATGATATTTTATAAATATCGTTTTTTCTCTAACTTCAACGCCCTGTATCTCAGAAACGAAGAGACTCTGGACATATATTCATAAAAACTTTTTTTCTAAAAACGAACAAACGTATCACCGTATATGAATACAATACACTGATACACCTACATATACAATTGCTGAAGTATATGAAATTTATAAAAATGAAATGAATATTTCGCAATGAGTTCTAGCGAACTCAATCTCCCACAACTCACCTACACAGTAGAGTCTGGTGAATGCTTTCCAAAATCCAACTACGCCCCTGACTAATACCACGCTGGATATTGGATTATATTCGACAGCTATTCATGCTAGATACCGTACATGGAATAGTTTTGAATATACTTCTCTATCATTCAGCAGCAGAAACATGCAGAAATCAATCGAGTAAATCACCTACAGACCGGCTTCGAGGAACTATCTCTTATCAGTGCAGAAAAGATTCGACCCAAACAGTAGTGTGCCTGAGACTGGATTATCTTTAACGCGGTTAATCTGCATGTATGAAACCTTCGTCTGAAAGAAATATATGTTAACTAGAACGTACTGTGTAGGTATTATGGGAGAGATGAAAGTAGAGAATATTTTGGATTACTTATTTCCTCATATGTATGTTTTTCTCATTAATATAGTCTTCAGAAACATTTTGATCCACTGAAGGGTCATCAGAGACTTTTGGTAGTTATAATGGCATCCACACATCAAAAAAAGCGTCCTTTCATTCTTGAGAACTATATCAATATATATCTCTATTATTTCATTATATAATTACCTGCGGCAACTATAGCAAGGAAATGATAAGTTATTTTTGTTCAGAGTATTATGAACATGTTCATTATTGGAAAATACTTCTGAATCACGTCTGAAACACATGTAGTATTTATTACATGACATGAATGAACTGAACTGATGAAAGGTTTTGCTTTTGAATATTGGTCGACCCGATAATTGGTCCCGATAATTCATATAGACTGAAAGTTCTATAATTCTAATTTGTGTTAACGAACTTCAAAAATCTTCTCACTCTGCGCCAGATCATGATATTTCAATTAAAATGTGAATTCGAACGAATGTAATCAAAAGGCCTCTTTCAATTTATCTGTGAATTCAGGTAGGTGCCAAAAAATTTCACTTCATTTCAGGGTTGAATTTCATCAATTATAGTCCTAGGATCGTATAATGAAGCATACAGTTTTATGATTTCACTCTTTACTAGAATTTCATGTAATAATCTTCCTGTATTGATATTCATTATTCGAAAATACACACAGTGTCAGAAGTTGATAAATGATGAAAAGTAGGATAGATACTAGTTATTACTTGTAAAGTTTAATTACTCAAGTTACCCAATTTGCAGTTTTTTATTCAATTTTACCAAAACATTGATTTTTTGAGTAAAATGTTCGACAGTTCTCGGGGCATATTGATAAAAGTAGATGGTTTGGATATATTAAGATTCCATTGATCACAATATCAATATGAGATGGTTTGTTGAAAAATGATAAATTATGTTTACTATGGGTTTCAATGACAGTGAACAAGGATGAGGTAACTCAGAAGATGAATTGAATTCATGAATTAGGCAATACCTATAACAGAAAAACATTACATAAACTTTTTTATGTACTGATAGTATTGTGATAGTTCTTCTGAGACTGATTTTGGAAATGTTTCTATCGACTATATTCGTTCGTTTGTGATTGATGGAATACCTACTTGAAATAAATATAAATACATAAAACATGTTTTTCTGTCTGAATACTTTTAGGTAATGCAGAAACTCCTATAGAATGCTATATTCAAAAATACAATGATATGAAAAATATGAATCACAAAACAGATGAGTGATTAGTATCGAATGTTGCCCAAGAAAGATCTCTAATGGAGCCGTTGATGATTTTCGATAGATAATATATCAAGAATATTTGGAATTGCTGATGTCTATTCAATTGAGATATGATCAATTTTTAATTCACCACCAAATCTATATTTCATAGGAATGATTCATTCAGATACTTTGAAATCTGATAATTTAGATATAAAATGAAATGAACATCAATCAACTGATTGAAGTCATCAAAATCATGAACAGTGGATTTTTCTTGCTGTTGTGACATCATGATTCATTTACATCCATTCAATATTATTAATTCTGTTCACTGAGATGATTCACACGTATTCTTCATATGTTCTGAAGTAATTTTCATCGCTTATAGTTTTTCAACTTTTCATATATCTTTTTCTGTTCCCAATTGTCAATCATTACATTCTAGTTATTTTTTGATGTCAATAGGGTTTCTGTTGATATCTGTTCGATACCACAGAAATATTGTGATAATTATTAGATTCTGTAGATCCTTTCATTTCTATTGGATGTTCTTTGATTTTCATTATTTCGATCTGGAACATCAAAAAAATAATTTGTAAATCCTCAATATTCAAATCAAACCAAAGGTCAGAGAAACAGCAGACATTATGATGGCAAAATCCATGCCGTATTCAAAATGCACCACTACTATCATTCGAACATTTATAATTGGAGTATCTATCCTTCAGAATAATTCAATATTTTTATCTATGAAAAATGAATGGTGATTTGAATTCACCATAGAATTTGAAGTCGGCAATGACAGAAATAATAAAAATAAAGAAATTCTCTCAGAGATGAACCAAAAACATATAAAAGAAATCTGTTTCACTTTGATATGAGAATTCAAATATTGGGGTAAGCTTTCAAGATTGCATAGGAAATAACAGTGCATATAATGAGTATTAATTTAAGACTAGTGTTTGAAAATATGTTTGAAATATGTTTTTTCCGTTAACCAGCTATCGCAACCCTACGAACGACAATATTCAAAAAAAGAAGCTTGTGCGAGCTAAGGACTAACGAGGTCTTACCTTTCAACGTGTGATTCCCAACACTGTAACTGAAGTTCTTTGAAATTTTTGTCAACAGTGTTCAAGTTGTTCAACGAAGATTATTCGTCGTTGTGCCTGTCTATATAACAAAAAAACGATTAATGTTACCAATTCAGATTTTGAATTGATAATCCGTTAATATCTCTTCGTTTCAATTATTGCGTACAGGTATGAGTGTTATAGTAATATGACTCTGAAGCAAACTAATCATCAATATAATGCCAATCATCAGAACTATATAATTCATTCAAATCATTACGCTCTCGAAGTATCATTTCTTTTAAGTTCAAAAAGAATAACCCAAATATTTCAAGCTGTGAGAAATTTTTTGAATTGAGTTGAAAATTATTGGCGTAGCGACAATCATTAACGCAAATCAAATGAAACATATCAATAACCAATCTAGTGCAATATATTCAAAACATTGACGCTAGTTATTGAATATTTAAATAAAATATTGCACAATATTTGAAATTGAATCTATCTCAATATTTGCATCTATAAATAAATAGCTATAGGTATTCTATTTCAGTGAGCAATAAATTTAGATTTCAGTTTCCGTTTATTTTCAATAATGCTATTTCATCAGCGAAAAAAGGTGGTGAAAGAAATATTTACATAACTCCTGGATGGTTGAGATATTATTCTGTTTACTTCAAGTGCACTTGGTTATAGATAATTCTCACTGACGCTGTTTACATTCATACAGTGCGGACATAAAAAGTCCCCACCCTACTTAACTTATGCGATATCAAATTTGTACAGAATTTCTGTAGAAAGGTGACATTCTCAGAAATTTCTGATGATAATGACAATACTGGGGAAGAGCTTATTTATGACCATGAATCTCACGAAAATAATAAGAATTTTTATATTCAATTCCAGAATCTGAAAACATCGAAAAGTATCATGTTCCCAACCCACTCCTATGTATGTTCGAAATGATTACCATTCATTTCCTGACTTTTCAACTGATGTCATGCCTCCTCATTATGACAGACTAGTTCCAAAGTGGGTAGATAACAATCATCCAAACCAGTGAATAGGCAACAGTCCTTCTTTACAATGGCTCATTAGGTCAGCTGACATGACACCCCCAGATATTTTGTGGTGAATTCTCAAGTATACGTTACAAAACTACAGTCTACTCTGGTGCTCATGGATAGAATAATACATACTACTGCCGAAATTGCCAAATGAATGTTCCATAATATTAGAATGAATTTGGAAAATGACTTGAATATTAATTGGAATGAACTTAAATGATATTTGAATGGATGTTTTCGTGAAACTATTATATTTATCGTTAGTTTGTATGATGCTGAAACGAATGTAAATCTGTAAAATTACTTCCTATAAAAAAAAAAACCTCTGTTCCGAACTTGATATAATTCTGTTTCAAAAGTTAAAAGGTGGCCACATTTCAAATCTGCACTATATGCAGTTGGTTGACTGTAGTAAAACCACCAATTTTTCGTTTTATGAAACTCCTGCCGGCTATATTTCAGTGTGCTCAGCTTGACGTAAAGAAAACAATCGATTTCATCCTGAATCCTGTATGGTGGAAGTGATTTACGAGTTCATAGAGAAAAATAATCGCTCTTTGGCGATAATTGCCTATCTCTGACTATTACTTCAGATTTTATAGTCTACACCGTAATAAAGTGTTTTCGGAAAAATACTTTATTGGGAGGGAAAAATGTTGACACATCCGTGTAATTATGGGACTTACGTCCGCGTTGATCATTATTTAACATTTATTGGTAACTTTCCTTTTAAGTTGAATGAATGATTCGAATTGAGTTTTGTATGACTTTTTATTACTGAAGCCTCAGTTCACATTCGTTTCTTCTTGTCACTTTATTTCCTTTTTTTATATAACACCAAGCTGCTTTGATACCTGAAAACTATTTACAGAGATTTAATATCAGAATATCGTGATTTAATTGGCAATATGGCATCAGGTATCATCATTATAAAGGTTCGTTTGATTGAAAATTTTCCAAGGGTCAATATTGTCGTCCAACTTATATTACTGAGAGATGATTTGGAAATATCAGATAACTTCAACAGTTATTTAGTTGAAAACATAAATGAAATAGTAGAGAGTATCGACTATACAGAGTCATGGTGCAATAAAAACTATAATTTATTCTACACTTTCTCTGAATTCATATTGCTTTCGTTAATTGACCTACGTGAAATTATAATTTCTTCGGAAAATAAGTGCAGTATACATGAAATCCTCAGCTCCAAAATATTGAAACAGGACTATCGGTCACGTTATATTGCACCTTATCAACACCTCTCGTGAAACTGGCCAAATACCTGAAAGATTGAAAACTAGTACTATTGTTCCGATACCCAAAATTCCTCACAATATCAAAGCTGAAAAATTCAGACAAATCAATACTTCACCTCCGATTGAGAAGGTACTAGAAACAGCAATTTATAATCAACTAATTGAATATGTTGAAGAAAATTACATTTTAATCAACAATCAATCGGGATTTCGCCAAATGGACTAGTGACATTTTAATCAACAATCATTCGGGATTTCGCCAAATGCACTCGTGTTAGTCATCAGCGCAAGTATCTCTAAGTAAATTTGAAACTGAACTGGATTAACGTGTCCTAACCTAACCTAACCTAACCTAACGTGTTAGGAATTACACGTTAAAAGGTAAGACCTCGTTAATCCTTAGCTCGCAAAAGTTTCGACTTCTGAGGGTTGTCGTTCGTAGGGGTGCGACAGCTGGTTAACGGAAAAACAGATTTTTTTAAACAGATTATAATGAGTTTGTCGTGGCAGTGTTCCTTGACCTCAAAAGAGCATTTGAGACCATTGATAGGGTTATAATACTAGCTAAATTGAATATAAAAATGGAATAGAGGGCACAGTGTACAATTGGGTATCTATTTATTTGACCAACAGAAAACAACAGGTAAGAGTGAAAGACATATTCTCTTGTGAAATTAACAATGATGTTTGTTGGATTTTCCCAAGGTAGTGTTTTGGGTCCCCTTCTATTCATACTATATTTGAATGACATGACATTGTTTGTTGATTGAGAATTTATGAACTTTTTTTGCTGATGATACTCTATTGGCATGTAGCGATGTGAACCTCGAAATGGCTATACAAAAAATGAATAATACTCTAGAAAGTGTCAGCATTTATTTGAAAATGAATAAACTGAAGCTGAATGTATTGAAAATGAAAGCAATGATAATAACTACCAAATTCAAATACAGCCAAATAGATTCATAAATTATTAACCTCAGCATTGATGATGAAAGAATTGAATTAGTGAATTCAAATAAATATCTGGGATTCGTGATGGACAACACTATCATTCAATGAACATTTTGAGTATATTCATGGAAAAATTAAAAAAAATTATTCTTTTTCTCTAAAATTGCTAGTAATCTTTCAACCGAGTCAAGTTCCACAGTCTACAAGTCAATTGTTCAGCCACACTTTGACTACTGTTCCTCTATCATATAGGTATCTATTCAATCAGAATGAATTGTCTCAACTCCAAAAACTTCAGAATCGTGATATGAGGATCATTTTGAAGTGTCGTAGAGATACCCCTATTACAATGATAATTGTTTTGATAAGTGCCTTGAATACATCAATAATATTGGAAATAATTTTTATTCGTCTGCTCTATTTTGTCTTCACTGTGAAAATATGTATTTCGGCGTGAACAGGTTCTTATTCATTCACGAATTATGTTAATAATCCAAAGTAGAATAAATAACCCAGTATTATCAGTATTCGAATGAAAATAGTCTATTAGAATTTTTTGCATCATGTAAAAATGAAGCCTTTTATTAGAGGGTACAAAAATGAACCGATATCAGCTCAACTTACTGATGCCAAAATACATATCGTTGTAGGTGCATTTGAATATTCGCAGTCTCATCAAGAATTTTGATGAATTACTGTTATTATTAGATCAGTTATCAGTGAGAAATTTATCAGTTTGGACTTCCATTGTATAATATGACATAAATTGATTTGGAATCCCTGAAAGAATCAATATAATTGAAAAACCTGAAATACAATTACAATAAAATGATATACAAACAACCACTGAAAATTTAACAATGAAAACAAATTAACAAATTGAAAGATTTCAAGCCAAATTACTTCACAACGTGTCGATTGTTATGTATCAACAGTCGTCTTTGGATGATGACAGTCATCATCATGAAACAATGTCAACCACCTTCAAACAAATAGTTATCAGTGAGTTTTGACGTAATCTCTCTCTCTCTTCTTTATTGGCCGATGCTTCCTGTTCAGGCGCAATTGGGCTTTTGACGTAATCGTTTCGACAGAAACATACAAACCTGAAAATCCATCATTTCTGTACCTCAGAGGTAAACTATCGTAACTGACATTTCGCAAACTTTACAGGAGAGCAGTTTTAATGTTAAATTTTTGTTTTCATTGTTGTTTACGGTTTTCAATGATAATTAGAGGTCATCAACTTGTAATATTCCTTGATATATTATTCTTATTGAATAGTAGTGAATATTACTGTATAATTTCTCCCTCCCAATTTGAAGGGGAGTTTTTACCTCTAACAATTTTATTGTGCCGCAAATAAAATTCTCAATGTCGTAACTGCTTAAATATTGAAAGAAGGTTATAAAAACTCAATTTATTATAGGAAAACTGTTTATTAAACTGTACAGATGAAAATATAAAAAATCCTTAGTGATAAGAATGATAATGCATTAATAATAATCTCCATTAATCTTGGCAATCTAGGGCAGCCACAGAAAATTCTATGTTTTTATAAAAGTGGTGAAAACAAGGAGGAAGCCATGTCAGCAGTTTTTGTAAATCCTCAAATTTATTTTTGTTGATAGGCCTAGACTTTGTATTCATAACTGGTAGTTCTGTAGGCCACACTTGGTTGGACTCCTTCCTACGCCGATTAGGTCCTAGATCCACAATTTTATTTTCTTCTTGGAAGTTGGTTTTATAGAAAAGCTTGTTTGGTTCAGATGATCTAAGTTAATAAGTACTGCTTCACTTATTGAAAACTTCTCTCTGTTGGTGTCAGATTTGTTGTTTTCAAGGGGTGCTTTGTTTTGTTCATAAAGTGACTTGAAGTGTTTGAAGTCTTTGAGGGTCATGTCATACACCTCTACCAAATCATTGAATCGGCACTGGCGAACGATTTGTTGCCAGTCCCATGGCACCATCATTTGTGTCTGACCAACCAGCTTTTTGTCCCTCTCAATCACGGAATGAACTACATCGTCTTCCATATGGGTAAGCCCTTTTAATAAATATTTGTGAGTCATCACTTTTAACATAGGCATTGATATTTGAATCAGTGGAAGCAATATTTTTTGTATAATTGGAAGCAGTTTTTGTATCACTTTCACTATCAGGGTCAGGGTCATCAGGGACATACACATAGGATCCTTATCAGAATCATAGTCATGGGATTCCTACAAAAAATTTTCTAAAATTACTTCATTGAATGTGAAACCTAGTGTTCACAACCTAGGTGTCCATTTAATTGATACCAATCAATTGAACCAAACCTAGTGTTTGAATTTATAAGAGATGTAAACCAGTAATACCAACGTGAAAAAATTTAATTATTATTTTTTACCTCTACTACAACACAAATTATTCAGGTATGTATAAAATTATACTCACGTCTCTGTTAAATCATTTTATTCCAAGTGGGCTGTCTTCACTGTTTTTCACAACACAGAAAAGCTATAAAGAAAAGTAACAAACGTTGAAGAAGGTGAAATCCTCAGATTATTTACATTAAACCATTTAGTTTTCTGATAAAATATTATTAGTTTGAAAACTATAAAACAGTTCAACTAAATTAAAACCAAATCAATTACGTACTTTTGTGGCTTTCAATGCAAGGGTTGAAATCATTTCAGTCCTTTCACTCATTATGAAAACAATAACTTACCTGTTTTGTTACAAATATCAATCAAATCATAAATAAGAGATTAAATAATTGAGTATAATTATTAAGAGCCCTATGGAGTGGCAGCGCCATATTGAAAATCGCGAAAACACTTTTTGAAGAAATAATATGTTACATAAAAAATACGTAAAGGGGATAGTTATCGATAATGTAACTCATTGTCTTTCGTTTATTTTTCCAAGCATGTTTTTAAGTTTTCATTCCTTTGACGAATTTAAAAATTTTTAAGATAGCGACATTGTACGATTAAATATACTCAACTTCTTCATAAAATAGAATATGAAATAATGTTTGGCTAATCTATGAAACGTGTTTTCCTTATTCAATAAATTTTCACCCGTCAAGTGCTGCCATCTAATAAAATCTGAACCCATATTAGAGCAGAGAAGGGTTTGGCAACATCGCTGTTAGAGAAACGCCCGTCGAGTGCAAAAAATATCGGTTTCAATTTTTACAACATCCAATCTCGTTTAATCAATTCGGTCATTTCTATATCTTCACAAATATATGTTATTAAAATGTATTCTATATTGTATATCGATGATATTTCATTTATAATTGATAGATGCTTTGTTCAACTGTTTGCAGATGATACTTTAATATATTATGCATCAAATGATCTGCTTGATATAATTAATGTAATAAATGAGACACTAAAATCTGTATATAACTGGTGCTGCTTCAACTCGTTAAAAATTAAGAATTTCATTTGTTCGGACTCCCATTGTCTGATTTTATATAAAATGATTTGAAATCCCGGAGAGAACTTTAAAAGAAGAATTGAAAAATTGAAGAGCAAGAATAAAAATGAATAGGTGAAAAAACAATTATATTAAGCAAAAAAAACGGAAATGACATAATTGTGAAATAAAATACAAATAAAAAGGGAACGAACTGAACAAAAACATAAAAATAAAATTAAAAAGTTAGGAGATTCCAAGCCAAGTTACTTCAGGACTTTTTCCAAGTTGAAAAGTAAGAAAAAATGATTGAATCTTGCTTAGAACTACCGAATGATATAAAAAAATATATTTATGAAACAAAACGCCTCACTTTCCGTAAACAATCACGACATGTTTTATTTTTTGTGAATGATTACCGAATGTGCCTTTTATAAATATATTTTCATATCATTCGCTAACTCTTGTCTCGGTTCAGTGATTTTATCATACTTTTCAACTCGGAAATCACACAACACAAGAACAAATTTTCATTCAGAACTCTGATCAGTCATTACTATATCTCATCTGCCTCTATGAAATCACTCAAAGTAAATGGAGCAAAATGAATGTATAGAAGACGCCAAAGTGACAAGTGATGAATAGCATCTTTGATTAGTGAAAATATTTGTAGATTCAATACTTCATCATTGAAAAATAATGAAAACAATTCAATGAAATTAGAAAAAATCTTGTATGTAACTCGAAATTAAATTTTTCTTAACTCTTTACATAAATAGCTATTCTAAAAGTATGGCCAAGCATAAAATGCATCAAATATACTAAATTCACAAACCTATTTTGATGAAAAATTGAAATTCATTTTTTTTTTTCACAAAGCTACATTCTTTGGAATCACAAACTCAACTGCAAACAAAAGAAACCTGAAATAAGATTGAAAATTTGCACATCATTTTCGTAATTTCAATTTTTAATGCACACTGCCACTGCAATCTTTGGCCCTGCCACTGAGAAACGATTGAAACCAGCGCAGCGTTGCTAATTGATGAATAGGCGAATGTGGGCATTCAATAAGAAATGTTGAATCTTATTCTCGTCGCACTTATTTCAAGAGCTTACTTCCGCTACCTGCCAGCAGGGACGTGCGTCTTTGATTAATTTGGCTAGGAGAGTGAAGCAAGAAGAGAGATGAAAATGTCGTTGACAGAATAACTTAGTCACGTGCTCCCACGGCCTATTAATATTTAAAACTATTTGTACAACAAAACAAAACAGGGGTTAAATTATCTCAACACACTTGCATCTTCTCCACAATCAGTACTTAATAGGGGTACACAGTTGTAACTCGAGTTACTTGAGTCTACCTCTATCATATCATGACAGATACATTAAATTCATATTCACTGTGACGCCATTCATCAGCTGTGCAGATACTATCAACCTAAGAATATACACCTCGATAATGCAGTTACATCAATAACCCCAAAATCGAGAATTTTGTAGTTACGACAGTTTACCTCTCGGGTACAGATTTATCAAACTAAAGTGCTTTATTTCACAATGTGGGTCAGCTCAATGAAAATGATGGCATCATCGCTTTTATTAAAGACAATCTGAACATCACAGCCGATAAGACTCGAATTGGTGTAATTGAAGTAATTAGAATTTTAGTTTCAAATGAGATGAAGATATCCATTACAGCCATTTATCGATCTCCTAGAACGTGTCCGAAACCCTTCAAATCCGATCTAATGAAATATTCAGAGCAACAAGGGCAAAATGATGTTGATGTTATCACAGGTGACCTTAATATGAATCTATCAGGCGATCATGATAACGTCAACGTATATAAAACTTTTATACTTTTATGAGTGATTTTGGTTACAATTCCTTAATAATGATTGTACCTACTACATTGCTAAATTATAGTTGTTTAGATCAATTCTTCGTAAGATACAAAACCAACAAATCAAAGAAATCAAATTTTTTATAATTCAATATTATTTAACGTATCACCATTACACAGTTCTGTGAATAAAGTCTCTCTATGTCGTATGTCGAAGGGAATAATAAAATATACAACACCGGTTGAAACTTGATTTGAGAACAGAAAACTGGAACGGAATGTACATTTAGAAATAGTTTGAACAAATGGCTTTTTTTTATTAAACATTGAAATAGTACATACAAAAATTACTAATACTGTGGAATTAAAAAAAAAACAATCTGAAAAAAAAATTGATCGGAACACACGCAGCATTCAGAAATAAGCTTAAAACCAAATCGTCAAGATGGCCAAAAAACCTATTCACACCTATTCACACTCGGCCATATAAACCCAGCTTCCCAACGAAGCCGATTAGTTTGTATGGTGAGTGGTCTTTCAGGTCAGATGGTGAGAGTACGGATCTGCCTAACTCAAAGAACCTGATTCGGTCCCCAGTAGGGCAGGCACAAAGTATATGCTCTGCTATTTTATCATTTTCCAGACAGAGGCGACACACACTGTCTTCCGACAGTCCAAGTCTCTGCATATGATGATTCAAATGACAGTGACATCGTAGTTCATCCGTACTGTAGTCCAACAACTGTTTGGTATCAAGCTTCGAAGGGTGAATAAATGCCTTGGAGTGATACAGTCCTGGAAGATTCTGCCAGAAGTCCATAAATCTTTCTTCCATCCAGGTGTTCAGAGTTTGTTTGGAAAAGCCCAAAGTGATGCCAATGACAGGTTCTTGTCCAATGAAGCCGCTTGCAGCACCCTCCTTTGCAAGAGAGTCAGTAACCGCAATTTACATACTAACTCAAATTGTTTATTCTGCCCGAAATACCGATACATGGTTGAGGACCACACACAAACCTTATGAAAAATAGCTTTCGGTGAATTCTGTTGACTTTTTGGTATGATGAACTTTTCAATATCCTGATTGAAAAGCCTCCACGGGAAAAACGAAAAATAATGGACAGTTAAAAAAGCTCAAAGTCTGCAAAATGGAGAATTTGGTAGTAAAACCGGAGAAATAGGCCATGTAATTTCCCAACTTCATGCCTCTCGGAAATTGTAGCTTGCCCTCTAGCAATTCTTCCATGGATCTTGTGTCTTTACAGCACCCTTCGCCAATAATTGCAGACCATGCAGGGAGACGTATGAAGCCATAATCCGAGGAATGGAAAAATAATTTTTATATTATGAAAACAATGTGACACATATCCATGGTATAGCCCCCTGTTCTTGTTTGTTTCTCTGGCTATTTTTCTGAGAACTTTGAATATGCTCACTAGACGGCACTTTTTGACATATTTGTAAAACTAATGTCTCATTTTCAAATGAGACACCCTGTATATTACTACATGATCCAACGATATGAGGTTTGATGATATTNAATAGTACATACAAAAATTACTAATACTGTGGAATTGAAAAAGAAACAATCTGAAAAAAAATGGCTCGGAACACACACAGCATTCAGAAATAAGCTTAAAACCAAATCGTCAAGATGGCCAAAAAAACTTTCCATTTCCAACAAATACAAGAAACTAAAATAATTCATAAGCTATTTGACATTTCATTGAAAATGTGTGTGGTCTGTGGTCTATCATCACAGAAAACATGGAGATTGCCGATAAATTCATTATAGCCTTATAGCGATTTGAGAAAAAAATTGGCTACCGAAATACGTGTTTTACAAAATTATAGAATTGAGTTCACCAATTTGGAACCCAAGGTCATGGAAAAAATAAAAAATCAAATCCAAAGAAGTCACCCAAGTATGATAACATCCGATCAGAAACTTTGAAAGAAATAGCAAATGACATACGCTTTCCACTAATATTTACATGTAACAAATTTTTTAGACTCTGGTTGCTTTCTGAAGGTTTCAAAATAAGGAATTATGTAAGCACTATATTATAATAATTGGAAAAAAATTAAAACATGTAATTATAGACCAATTTCCTCACTTTCTAATATTTTGAAGATTTTGGAAAGATATTTAAAGAAAAATTAGTATATTGTCAAGAAGGTAGGTCAACCGAAGACGACATTTACAAACTAGGTAGGTAGGTAGGTCTGAAGTGAGTCGGTCTATTCGACCCTCCACCGCAACCCAGAAGGATTTATTGTGACTCACACCTATTCACACTCGGCCATATAAACCCAGCTTCTCAACGAAGCCGATTAGTTTGTATAGTGAGTAGTCTTTCAGGTCAGATGGTGAGAGTACGGATCTGCTTAACTCAAAGAACCTGATTCGGTCCCCAGTAGGGCAGGCACAAAGTATATGCTCTGCTATTTCATCATTTTCCAGACAGAGGCGACACACACTGTCTTGCAACAGTCCAAGTCTCTGCATATGATGATTCAACTGACAGTGACATCGTAGTTCATCCGTACTGTAGTCCAACAACTGTTTGGTATCAAGCTTCGAAGGGTGAATAAATGCCGTGGAGTGATACAGTCCTGGAAGATTCTGCCAGAAGTCCATAAATCTTTCTGCCATTCAGGTGTTCAGAGTTTGTTTGGAAAAGCCCAAAGTGATGCCAATGACAGGTTCTGGTCCAATGAAGCCGCTTGCAACACCCTCCTTTGCAAGAGAGTCAGCAACCGCAATTTACATAGTAACTCAAATTATTTATTCTGCCCGAAATGGAAAAATACCGATACATGGTAGAGGACCACACACAAACCTTATGAAAAATAGCTTTCGGTGAATTCTGCTGATTTTTTGGTATGATGAACTTTTCAATATCCTGATTGAAAAGCCTCCACGGGAAAAACGAAAAATAATGGACAGTTAAAAAATCTCAAAGTCTGCAAAATGGAGAATTTTGCAGAATTGCTAAAGCTTGCGCTTTAGCAATTCTTCCATGGATCCTGTGTCTTTACAGCACCCTTCGCCAATAATTGCAGACCATGCAGGGAGACGTATGAAGTCATAATCCGAGGAATGGAAAAATAATTTTTATATTATGAAAACAATGTGACACATATCCATGGTATAGCCCCCTGTTCTTGTTTGTTTCTCTGGCTATTTTTCTGAGAACACTGAATATGCTCACTAGACGGCACTTTTTGACATATTTGTAAAACTAATGTCTCATTTTCAAATGAGACACCCTGTATATTAATATATGATCCAACGATATCAGGTTTGATGATGTTATCTCTAATGACTACAGAGATATCGCTATTTATTTTATCCATAAGCTCAATGAGTGGAAGAGGGAGTTGGATGAACCCTCAAGAAGAAGCTTTTGTCATCGTTTTTCACAAAAATATATCGAAATAACTGAACAATCATGGAATCCTAGAAAAGACATACAATCTTCTGTTCAGTTACTCATCAGAGCATGAACAGAGTTTGGATGGTGAACTAAATATGCCCAAAACTGTAACTCATGGTGTTCCTCAAGATACTGTACTAGGTCAACTTCTCTTTACTATCTACATGAAAAGTTCGTTTTCTTAGAATACATCTAGGCAAAAAATCAGTTTTGCCGATGATAGTCTCATTTTGTATACTTCTTCAACTTGACAAAACATAAAACAAACCTGTTCGATTGATGTCCTTTTTATTTTGTAGAAATTCATAATGAATACAGACTTTTGTGTAATTTCTACTGAAATCATCATTGTCAAGTAATTGAGAATAGCCTACTGAACCAAAACCGGTCATAACAAATAATAAACTCAGTAGAAGTTATTTTATTTATTCCGTTAGAGATGTTTTTCCTGAAATTTCATAATGGTTTCAAATCAATAATTGACTGTCAAATAAACAAAAACTATGTATTCACCATTCACATCTTATTTTCAGCAATATCAGTGAAATTCCTTGGTATAACGATAGATCGACATTTTAGAAGGAACTCACACATAAAGGGCTTCTCAAAAAATTATTAGATTTCCTTTCGAAATTAAAATATCTCAAATATTTTATGGACATCAAACAAATGAAACTGATTTATTTCTCGATAATACAGTCACAACTTTCATACGGAATTCTGGAGTGAGGGGGTTGTTAGTGATTTTTATGAAGAAAGAGTTAATGTAGTTCAAAAATTGATCATGAAACTAATATCTGGCAGAACATGTGATTATTGTAGCGATCTCTCATGTAAAGAAACCCAAATCATCGGATTAGACAACTATTTCGTATAAAATTGCATTAATTGAAAATGGGAAAGTCATGTTACAAGTTTACGAACATGGTCATAATACGCGAAAAAATGTTGCTATATTTCTACCTTGATGTTAGAAAACGATCGGACAACGAAATACCAATTACCTGGCACCTAGAATATATAGGTAAGTAACTCATGAGGCTCAGAATACTGAAAAATAAAAAAAAAATATCAGGATGGTACGTAATATGTTTAGCAAAATCAAAATTTCCAAATGAGTGTTCGACAAAAAAAGAAATCAATCTACCTCCTGATTATGTAATTTTACCGAATGATGATACATACCCTATATCTGACTCTCATCGAACATTTACCTACATGTGACCCTATCGAGAAACCCAAATATGTCCTAATTTGGATGTCTCACTGTAGTATCGCAAGAATGCATAACTTGTCTATATTCCCCACAAGGTTATAATCATGGTTCTTCTTCTTAATGAAATAGTATATAACGTCAGGATAAGTTATCATGCGCTCTCTTTCATGTTAACGTTCCAGAAAACTATATGTTCTTGTAATGTAGTGTAGGGTTAGTTTGAATAAAAATATTTACTGTTTGTATTACTGTATCAGTTTTAATACATTACAGTCACACATCATATAACGTACTAGCAATCTGAACTGCTTCTTCCTGTTTATTTGTATCTCTGTATGTGTTTTATCGTTTGTAATATTCGTGCGCTTATACAAGTAAACATTATAATCATTATTGTTATTAAAAAAATACTCGAAATACTCCATATGTGCAAAAATGCTTTCAATGAAATGGCGAATGAACCAGGAGTACACGTTTGTTATTTTGGTGGGTCCTCTTGTGAAAGTGGGTTTGAAGTTAATTTTTAGTTTTTGACCAGGGAAGAGTGTTATGAGAAAAGTTTATCGTTACAAGAAATTAAAATCACATGATATGGAACAAAACCATAATCGGAAAACGTAAAATAACACAAAAATGATATCCTGGAAATATGTTTAATTTTTTGTAACAAACTTTTACTGTGGTTGATGTGGAACACTTGAATTCAACATATCAACAGCTATCTACGAGTTTAAGTACGATAAAGCTCTGAACTCAGTAGAGTAGTCGAAATGTGCCTTGGTAAATCGATTTTTACACAAGAAGAATCAAAACAGTTAGTGGTGCGGTGAAAATCTCTCATTGATATTGAACAGACATACCAAGTTAAAAAAGTATCTCAAAACAGTGAATCTGATTGAATTTGTTGATGAAAGTATGTAGATGTATGCATATGGATGATGTTTTCACGATATTCGATAACAAATAAACGAATATTGAGGATTTTGTTTCACGTATGGGTTAAGAAAAACAGAGCAACTTCCATTTCTTGACGTTTTGGTAATGAGGAGCCAATATGGATGGCTAGAATATGATGTATTCAGAAAAGAAAAAAGCACGTTCAGGTATATTCCTGACCGTTCACATCACTGTGAGCAGCACAAACGTGGTAGGTTAAATTTTCTAGTGCATAGTCATTTGACTCTTCCCCTCACAAATGAGAGGTTCACAAAAAAGAACGTACCATACAGCAAACAGTAACGGTTTTTCGAGGGATATTGTAGATGGTATTATAAGGAATAAAAATTTGGGATAAGAATGAACAAAACCTCGACTTTCAGAAACGACTATCAAAAAAATCAGAAGTCGCCTATCATATTTTGCAACAAAACCATTCCATAGACTTTTGTTCATTGACATTGTAAGACAAGTTAACAAAAATAGGCATCTAGATGCCTATGAGAGTGTAGAAATAAGTGAACATAATAATATTATGAATAACGATGGTGAACCAATACTAAATAGTGTACTTTGTAGCTTGTTGAAATGATATTTCAATAAATAGATCAACCTGACTATTACATAACACATTGTAAAACTAATTTAGGACTAGTAGATTAGGCAATATTGTGAAATTCATTAAAGACTCTCAAGACGCACGTAAGGTTGTGTTACTTCCAAAGTGAGTAGGTCTATTCGACCCTTCACCGCAACCCGCAAAGGTTTATTGTGGCTCACACCTATTCACACTCAACCAAATAAACCCAGCTTCTCAACGAAGCCGATTAGTTTGTATGGTGAGTGGTCTTTCAGGTCGATGGTGAGAGTACGACTCTGCCGAACTCTAAAAACCTAATTCGGACACCAGCGGGGCAGGCACAAAGTATGTGCTCTGCAGCAAAGACGCAAGTACCAAGAAGAGGTATCAATGGTAAAAATAAGGATTACATTGTGAGAATATTTAGTTTAATCTTCCTGTTGAAGATGATCACTTGGTGATCAAAAAGCGTGTCGAGGTGTTGAAAATAACAATTTGGTGTTGGGAAAAAACTCCAGTAGAATTTATTGAAATTTAACTTCATACAGAGTGAGATAACGGTACATGTGCCCAGTTGTAACGACTAGCCATGGTCGTGGATCTGCAGAGTTAAGGGCGCTGGTCGATTTTAGATCTTTTATAGAAGCTCAATAATATAAGTGCTGGAAAGTGTTACCAAATTCAAGTTGTTGATTGGACGCCATCTACAAAAGTTTATAGGAATAGTGTAACCTTTTCAACACTCGTCACTGATACACAGGAATAGACACACTTCTAGACTACCAATGAAACAAAGAAAACGGTAAAATTCAGAAATAGAATATTTGACTTGATTTTCAATATTTGGACTGATCCCTGAATAAACGAATAAGAGTTTCAAAGGTTGAATAATGAATCCTTTTCCATTGATGGCCTCTATAGGAATATTGAACAAATACATGGTCTTACTCAAGGGTTCAATGCATTAGGCCTCACAAACTCGGATGGAAATCCCATTCCTTGAAATTATGAAGGAAATTTGAAGCGGTTGACTTGTGATTCTCCAATTCGCCTTCTCTTATTCTGGCGATCCGGGATTCCGGTAGTCTCAGCAGCAGCCACCCCCAGACTCGTTCTTGATGCTCTCCTTGAGTCCAATGTCTTATGTTATTTTATCAGTTGATTTTGTACTTGTATGCGTTTAACGAGTTTTTATACTATATTTGATCATATTTCTCTCTGTTTCACTACGTTACATTTTTTTCCTTGTAGAACTAGAATAAAAAACTATTGTCAAAAAATCTTATTTTTTACAAAGTTAGTCACAATCAACAATTCCAAAATATGATTCAATATAATCCACATTCAATTTCATATTTATGAATACCTTGAAAGTTGGAATTTACTTGTATGGATGATTATCAGAAATCAATCATTATTTCAATCACCACTAATTGTTTTCTCCTCGAAGCCCAGAATAGAAAAGATCATTTCAAAACGTCATTCTTCACAAACAGAGTCGATATCGGTTTGAAGTTCACAACATATAAATGAATTCCATCGGTTCCGAGAATGACATAAAAATAAATATCTCTCTCTGTGCCTCACTTCTAACTTGACTTCACATTACATCGTGATGGCAGACCAAGATCTTCAGATGATATGGTTCTGCAGGTTTTCCCGGATTTTCTTGGATCTGGAAAGGCAAATGCGCTACTGGAATCAATCAAGTCACCCCGAAGCGCCAATTAATTTCTGTTGTTCCATAATTTCATGATCCGTAAAAGTAAATTCCATGACTGAGAATGAATTGTATTACCGAACAAAAAAAGAAGAATATCAGTCGATGTCTAGTTCTTTACCTAACCGTGACATGGATAAAAATAATTAAAACAAATAATTTGGATTTGAATAGATGTCAACATTCTGATTTTCATTGATTTGGAAGCACTACTGTGGGCTGTTCCGAATAATCCCAGATCTGTGAAATTATAAAACAGTAATGTGAATGATTGGCATGTGGCAACCTTCGAATTGGAATTTGAAAAAAAGATTGTGTTCAGATTGAGTCGCGAATAATATAAAATATCAAGTGGAAAAACGAAACCAGTGCACTTTTGTCGAACTGTTCAGTGGACTTACGAAAAATATTTTATTGAAAAAATGGATGACCAGTTTGCAACAATTTCCATACTCGATCATTTGTGAAAAGACAATCAACAATACCTCAATCGATAATGCACAGTTCTTATCGTCATTCTTCGTCACACAACTGAACTAAAATACATTCGATTTGTATTGAATATCTAGGCTTCTGAAGAAAAAAAGACTTCAAAAAAAGCTTATTCTTGCAATTTTGACTCATTGGATAATAGCAGTATTGTGCAATAATATCTAATCAAACGCCATTGGAAATTTTCGATATTATGTATGAATACTCTGTGAATCCAAATATTCAGTCATTCGACTATATGTTGCACAATTAATCCAGTATATATTGATATGTTCGCTTATAATCGATCATTTTTATGGGTCACGTCGTCCAAATGATAGATGTTCATCCATTATGAACTATGGCAGGACCTTTACTTGTTTATAATAGCTTTTAATACGAAGAAAAACCAGAAAACCAGTTATATGAATTTGTATAAACGTCGGTAATTTTTCTATAACTTGAGGGATATGGCTATGAAATGGGATTTGAAATATCTTCTTTCCATTATTCCCGATTTTATAGTCTTCATGGTGATAATCAATTAGTCGAATCACTATAATGTTCAAAAGTTATAAAGAAATCATAAATATTGATCTTGTGCTATTGAATCAGAAAATGTTTGACAATTAACATAAATGATGAAATAAATTTTGAAATTTTCTCTCTAATTTTCAAAATGAGAAAAAAATTGCTTCATCATATGGTGCTGACCATAATGTTATTTTTTTATCAACCAGACTGCAAATACGCCATTAGGGAATTTCGAAATTTCGTCTTTTTTGGAATATTTAGTATAAATATAGAAAATATTTACCAGTACTGATTTTATATTGCAGTGTCTACACAATGCATATCCGACGAAATTCCATACTGATGAAGATAATGAATTATACAATTTTATTTGCCAAAGATTCGATTATTTTTGTTACCTGAAAATGTTCGCTGGTTGAAAAACGACCGCTCTTACAACAAAAGTTGTAATGTTCCTGAAAGAATATCATTGTGACGCTGATTCTATCATTCCAATTTGGCTCAGGAATTTGTGTCAGAAAATGTATAACTGCGCTATGAAACATGCCTGAAAGATGATATTGAGTTTAGATATATGTCAACAACATAAGAGATTTGTTCATGCACAAACTATCACAGCAGTAATATATTTGTTCGAAAATGATACTTTTATAAATAGAGCATAAGAATAAGTTGTAGAAATCTGCAATAGAAAGGAATATCTCATTACAACTGAAGCGAGCGATGGATTATTCTATGAATGTGATGTACGACAACTCTAAAACTTGTGCGAACTAAGAACTAACGAAGTCTTACCTTCCAACGTGTGGTTCCTAACACAGGTTGGACGATAGGAAGTGAAAATCGATCGCCCGGCTTTGCGGTTTGAACCACCTATTTGAACAGCGGCCAATTGAGTGAGTGGAGCAAACCGCCCACGTCAACCCATCAGGCTACCGTCCCACTAACCGACCACTGGAAATGAATTTGTTACTTGACTGTTTGTTTTGTTCTTAAACTTATTCATTGACTAATGAGCATTCACATATTTTTCGAAATTCATTCTGATTATATATTTTCTATACATTTTTCAACATCATTTTTTATACTACTGATTCGTTCGTTGATTTCCGTGTTTCTATTTTCGGTATGATAATAGTATATTACGTACCGAGTAGGATAAAAAGCCAATTACCCACGAGCGAAAAATTGTAATTCGCAAGTGGACGTCATTGGCCTTATCTTCAAGGTAGGTACTATACTTTTTCTACGACTGACCGTAGAAAGGAATAGTACGATATATCTGTCAAAGATTATGGCTTTGGATAATAACCTCATTCAGCCAGTTGTTCAAAACTTGATTAAATGATTTTAAAATTGGTACATTTTACCACTATCCAAAACTTCCAGCAGTTGGATTTTAACTCGTATTACATATCTCATCATTTTTTTTAATTTCCCACGGAAGTGGCCGTCATTAATTCAGAATACACGTGTATTCTAAATGATCTATTACCTACTTGCTGTAAAACACGTAATGAAAAGTTTGAAATGGAGGGAGTAGAAAAAAATTTTCAATATTTCATTCGTTCCAACTTAAGTTTTTTTCGATTTTGTTAAATTTTTCTTCCATAAGTTGTTGAATAATCATCGAAAAATAACGTAGATGGAATTTTTCATGAATATTTCAATTTGCCTGTAGATAACTGGAACTGCCCAGTTCAGGAATATCACGTTCGGTAGGATGTCTGGTCACTCTCGGAAATTGACTGATAAAATAAACTATAAAAACTCCCGCAGTAGTGAGCGTTAGTGTCTAGACCGCTCCCTGGAAATTGGCCGCAGCAAATCGCATTTTGGAATTGATGAATGCTTTAAAGCACGCTAATATATCGTTAGTTTGTAATACATTTTCTTAAAACAAGCCGGAGTGGTCTGAAGGCTTCTAAGAAGAGAAAGGAAGAAAGGGGATCGTAATTTTGTTAGAACGCGTAGGCTGGAAGAGGTGCAGATGAAACCGAAAGGCTAGACTATATTATGCGGGATACAATCAAAACGAAGTTTCGCAGCCATTAGATGTGCTAATGAATCGAATTCAGTTTTTTGTCGATTCTTCTGAACACAAAAGGGAAAAATTCAGCATGAGGTGAGGTAGATGGTTCCAGACAATTGAGAAACAGGGTTCAGGTTTTTGTAGATAATTCGACACTGTAATGCATGCGGCCGTTACTTTATGAGAATTCATATCAATTTCATTAACTACAACCTTAAAATTTGATCTCCACAAACTTTATAAAAAGAAATATATCACATTTTTCGCTAACACAGTAGTTCTTTGTAGTGAAATGAGTACTATAAGTTCATTCTTACTTTGATATTTATATATTGTATGAAGTCACAATTGAGACTACATACTTAGGTGCTCACCAGATAAAATTACTTAAAGCATCTACAACTTTTATGTACCTGAGGTACAACTCCAATTATGATTGCCAAAGCATATAACACCAATCTTACATCAATGATAAAACTTCATGGCTTTTTGGAAATTATGGTGATCTATTCAAATCCAGTTGGTTATTCATCAGAATGTTAGAATTTTTAAGTTTGATAATTTCCGTTGCTTCCAAATGATTCAGCTTTAAACCTTCATTTTCCATATGTAAAGTTTCAAAATTTTTGTTGAAAATATAATTTTTTTCTAAAAGATGATTTGAGTATGTTTTTCATTCACATAGCTCATATGATGTTCCTGGATATTATTTTGGGTACTTGCGAGCCATCTAGCCAAGTCTTTGAAAAACACAGCAGCCTTGTGGGCTGATTGGGATTTTCCCATCTTTTTCATGAAACCCCTTTCAATAATTTTGTTACCTGTGCTAGTTCATGAGAGTCTACTAACACATCAATAAGTCCCATAACATTCAACAACAACTATTCTTCAATCACCGCAAAATATGCAGTAGATACAGTCTCGAATAACGACCCAATTGAATATCTGAAGGGAATTCAAATAGAAGAAACATTTGATTCAATCCTCACTGAAATAATTGGATTTTTGAAAAAATCAAAAAGCGGTTAATATACTTTCTCTATAGTAATAACATATTAAGTCCACAGCAGTACAGTTTTCAAAATCATAAAAGTACCAGTGATGCAATTTTTAAGTTGCTTTATGAGGTTTATAGTGATATAAATTCTGATGCCCGTACAGTAGCGGTATTCTACATGTTTTCCAAGTCATTTGACCTTGTTGATCACGGACTCTTTCTAGGGCAGCTCAAACATCATTATTTTGAACACATAACCATCAGATAGTTTGAATCATACTTATTGCAACGAAAGCAATTCGTAAGACTTTCGACAGACTCCAGTATAGGAGAAATCGAAAAAGTTGTCCCTCAAAGTTCCATCCCAGGACCCATCTTGTTCTTGTTGTATATTAATGATATAACACAACTGGATTCAACTTCTAGCATTGAATTATTTGAAGACGATACTACGTTGCTGTGGTAGGAAAAATATCCTACAAAATTAGCTTTGTATGCCACTGAAGATATGGAAATATAGACTCTGGTGCGACTCAAACAAGCCTTCATTAAACTTCAATAAAAACCACCTCCCCACCATCAAATGTGAACCCATGCAGTTTAGCTTGAATAACACCAATTTTGAGGTGAAATTGTTCACTAAATTCTTAGGACTTCACATATGATAAACTCATATTCAAGAATTATATTGGTAGGCTGAATAAAAAATTCCCATCTGGTTGTTTTGTTATCAAGTCAGTTTTGAAAGAACTCTAGGTAGAACCTATGCTTGATTTGCTTACATTCGAGATATGGCATTGCCTTCTTGGGAGTATAGGGGATGTAGGTACAATGAAATTCCCATGCACCTAAAGAGTTTTCCTTTGAATATTTTCAAGAAATTGGCAACATTTCAATTGATAAAGTCTATCATTATTTGGATTAATTTTACAATAACCACATTTTTTATGAAATATTGCATTTACTATAGTATCTCATTTCAATATGAAATGTGTTTGATATTTTATTTTATATAAGTAAGATTTTGTGTACTACTTTCATACTACATACTCATACTACTTCAAAAGCGTTTGTCAACGAGAACTTTTTATTATGACTATAAACGTACCTATTTCTCTTTTTTTTCTCTCCTTGTTGGATGTTCGTCATATTCTTCTGGACTCAATTCGGATTATTAATGAATGTTTTGCCTCCTGTGATCCAGTTCACATGACAGACTGACAGCTCACTCTGTCTGTTTGTTTCATTACCTGCACTAAGGTCACCGTTATACAGTCCTTCTTTGTGCAGGTGTCAGTAGACAATGGCAAGGGAGTAGCTCTGCCAATCCCTATTTTGTTGAAGCATCTTTCAGTTCTCTTCTTGAACATCCATTCATGATGGTTTTCGGTGTATGTTTCCGGGTATATTTTTCATACTGAAGTTGTTAACCATATGGCCAGATGGGGGTCTACAGTGCATTCAAGTTAAAATGAGCCACCCTGCATTTGATTATGATTGGTGATATCAATCCATTCATTTATATTATTGAACATTTCATCAGTGAACCATCATCTTCATCAAAATCTACTACTATACAAATACACTTATAACAATTAAATTCAGGATGAGTGAACTGGTTCGTTAAAATAGATATTGTTTATTAAAATTGTTTGCCGTTCTATAGTACGAAAACTCTCATATTCACAAAAGCATTCCGTGAATCCATGTTGGTCTGAGATTTTTCATCTTTTCCTCGAATGAACAGTTTCACGCTAACAAATTGTGAAAATGGAATTTCTCGTGTAACCAAAAACCTTCTGCGAAACCGACTTATGTACAGCAAATATCACGGAGCGCAAATGGAACGTGTTCCAGACCGAAGCAATATCAGCGGTGGCCATGATTAATGGATCTATATTTCGCTTATGAAATTAGTTCAAGATTTACCAAATATTCAAATATCGCGTCTTTGTGATACAAGTGAAAAATACGGCTCAGATGTATAAATTGCGTTTCGCAATTTTTCATTGTCACTTTTATATCGAATCGCTTTTTCAATGAGTAGGTCGTTTCTGCTTGAATTTGATCAATGTTGGCGATGGAAAATGCGGAAAATGTTTCCGTTTCAAAGAAAAATTAATACTTTCCTATTTAGATTTCGAACGAGAAGATCGAATGAATTGTTACGGTTTGATATTTAATGTGTTTTTATACTCCAATAGCTTTGAGGGAGAAGATAATACGCCAAAATACTGACAGAATTTGAAGTCTTCAATGGAGTTTATTAATATTCTGCTTAATTCGTTTCTAAAATATTTGATACAATTTTTTGTGAGAGTCATGAATTGAGGTAGCAACTAATATGTTATATTGCATTTTCAAAATTATTGTCTAGGAAATATTTTTCCATGATATGATGAAACCAAAATCTGTTATTCTCAACACTGAGTACCGATTCGGTTTCAGTGGTAGAATACGAATTGTGTTGAGAAGTATTCTGTGATATGATTAAAAAAAAATATGTTTTTTCCGTTAACCAGTTATCGTACCCCTACGAATGACAACCGTCAGAAGTCGAAATTTGTGCGAGCTAAGGACTAACGAGGTCTTACCTTTTAACGTGTGCTTCCAAACACGTCTTATCATTGTACAAGAACAATCATATGGAAAAAATAGATTTCTGTTAGATGAAAGTTCAATTAACAAGTATATTAGTTATGAGTGGTCCTCTTTGAGATTCAAAAGTTGCAGCATCTCGCTTGACGCAATTCTCATCTTTGAGTGAAAATACATAGTTGAATTCAAAAATACAGTTTATTTTCATTTTCCTCTCTGTGATTCTCTGAAGTAATGTATATGAAGTATATATTTTCAAATGTTGTCATTCCGTTGTCATCTGTTTGATGTGTTTTTGTATTATCAAAAAACTGACTCACATCAACTTTGAAAATATGTCTATACAAGTAAGGGGATACTTTCAATAGCATGAAATGAATTGAAGTGGTATTCAAATGTTACGGATTCCAATTATTCCATACATATATTTGAGAAAAAAGTTTTTGGCTATCTACTACTCCATCTGAAATTTGTGAGAATCTTCTAAAAGAAATGTGGTGTATTAAATATATTTATATATTTGGGACGCTCGTCATATCATCAGCCTAGAAAGTTATCAAGTTGTCAAAGATATTTCAATTGAAAATAACACAAAAAGACGTCACATATTAATTTATAAAGTGTTATTAATACATACATCAGATCAAATGTCACTCATTCACAACAGTTTTGGCGATGAGGTGGATTAGAAAGATTGAAATCAAAAATAATCGAAAACATAACATTCAAAATGGACTCCCAACAATTCAAGGAATCTACAGAATTTCAAACTGCAATGATATCTACTCTCTTTTCTCAATTAGAGAGTTCACAGAGGGACAAACCGTGAATCATCAAGTAAAGTAAAAATTATGATGAATACCGCACTTTTAGCTAACTTCGAAAATTTTAACAACAAGAAAGAATCGTTTTCAAATTACAAAAGCAGGTTCCGGAATTACTTTCAAATAAAGCAAATCAATATAAATGAACCTTATTTTGCTTGTTCAATTGCTACTCAGTTCTATTGGAGCTCAAAATTTCAACATGATTACAGCTTTGGCTGCTCCTGAAACTCCTGATCAGTTGACATATGATGAATTGATGAAGTTATTGGAAGAACATCTTGCACCAAAGAAGAACGTTTAAGTTGCTCAAAATCACTTTTTATCAATCTATCAAAATGAACAACAATCAATTCCAGAATTTGTAAGTAAACTTAAGAGTAATATATGTGTTACGTCTTTATTTGTAATCTTTTACTATTATAAGTATTATTATTGTTGGCATGGAGCGACTTCTAAGGGGGCATGCTCAAGACTCGATTGAAGTATATTTATCTATCTAAACCATATCAATAGTGACCTACCTACAATCTCATACTACGTACAGGAAACGTTAATCGCTATTTTTTGTTAATTGCTCATTTCGCCGTGTGTGCACTAGATTCTGTGCCATCTTCGACTGATTGGTAACTCATTTTAACTTCCCGTTTTATTGTGCAATCCAGTGAAGCTGGAGAAAGAACACTCCAAGAAAGGGCCACAACAATTTTTACAGTCCACCCTTGTTTTCATTTTAAATTTTTTTTGAGTATTCGAAGACGCGAAATTGGTCCATCGAACCGAGATTAGTTTGAAAATATATTTTTTTTATTAATAATGCTCACAGTTCCATTCATTCAGTCAGGTGCAAAGAAGAGTCGAGAGATCGTAGTGGTGATATTGCAGTATACAAACACATACTTTGTTCAAAATTAGATATGCTGAGATAGAAACTCTCAGAGATGAATTCATTAAACACCATAATAATATTTTGGTTAATTTATCTAGCGATCCAAAATTCGATCTGGATCAGGAAAATACTTCAAAAGAAACCTATTTTGAATCATATTATAATATTCGCAAAATATACGCAGATCTATTTGAAAATAGTTAACAATTGATTCAGACTGTTGGAAATACTAATTCGATTTCCGAAAATTCTCGCATAAGGTTACCTAAAATGAAACTTAGGATATTTTCTGGTGATTACAAGGAATTTCCATTATTTACTGATCTTTTCAACAATACGGTTCATAATAACGGATCACTGAACGATTCCGAATAGGTCAATTATTTAATATCATGTTTAGACGGACCTCCTTTTTATTATTAGTAGAAATGCATCCTTTAGAATGACCCAATTATGCAGCAAACTGCATATGCAAGTCTTGTGAAGAAATATACTAATGAATGATTCAGAGCTACGGCTCACTGGAATGTTTCAGAAAATTGTCCAGAAGTTGATTGTGGAAATCGAATTTCGTTTCGACATCTGTTGGATGTTTTCTCAGAAAATGTATCCGAGTTGAGGAAGATGGGTCTTCCTATTGATAGTGGAGTTTTTTTTTTGGTTCAAAAGTTGATTAAGCGTATTAATCCAGAAATGATGAGAGATTTTGAGCGAATTCATTGTTCTACCGCTATTCCAAAATACATGAATTCATATAGTTTCTCAGATAAACTATGTACCGCCATTGAAGCTTCAGCTTTTTCATTCACTTCAAATTCGAAGAAAAGTTCAGATACCAGTAATAAGTCGAATATGAATTTCCGCTCTGAAGGTGAAAGTAATTTTTCGAAAAATGTTTCATTTTCTGCTAAAACTGAAAAACGAAGTTTAAATAATTAGGGTCCACTTTGCCAGAGTAAACATTTTCTATATACTTTCTTGAGAAAACTGTTACATGTCGCTATAATCTTTGTAAGCCGTTACATCGATGTTTCAATTGTCTGAGCAATATGCATGATATTCGGACCTGCAAGTCAAATGTCTGTTGTCGGTGGTGTAATAAAAGACATCATTCCTTGTTATGTTTGATGGAAAAATCAACTTCATCAACGTCTCAAACCCAAACATCTACATATAATTCTACCGTTGGCACGCCTGCTGCTCAAGAAGTTCAGAAGTTGCTGCTGTCAACTGTGGGTGTAGATTTACGAAATGCAATTCAATGGTAATGTTAGCAACAGCACGCGTTGTAGTTTTGAGTAATCGAGGAGATTATAACAATTTTAGGGCTTTATTAGACCCAGGCAGTCAAAGTACATTCATCACTCAAAAAGCTTTCAACAATTTCGGCTTACCAAAATATCATTTGTCTTTGGCTGTGCAAGGGTTAGGTGAAACTAAAACTGTTACTAGTTCAGGTGGGGTAATATTGTGTATCAAACCATTGGGAAAATCTTCACCTGCATTTACAACTGATGCTGTTATTTTACCAAAATCTGTGAAAAACTTCCCTCCACAAATATTTCTATTACGAAATGGCCACATATCTCCAATATTGAGTTGGCAGATCCTAACTTCAACTGTCCAGGTCAAATTGATCTCATTTTAGGCGCAGATATATTTCCAAAAATTTTGTTAGGAAATCATTTGAGGGGTGAAAATGGCAGACCGTACGCTTTGGAAACAGTATTTGGTTATGTTGTAATGGGTCAGTTTAACTGTAATGCTTCGCTTTCACTAATTTAATTTTTTTGTAAAGTAGATTATACATCTCTAGAAAACAATATAAAATCATTGTTTCATTACCTTTTCGAGACTCACACCCTGTATTTTCCCGAAGTAGATGTCTTGCAATCAGGATGTTTTTAGCCCTTGGAAAATTTTTACAGAAACAACCACATATATATGAAGATTATTGTTCATTTATGAGAGAATACTTAGACCTTAATCACATGGAATCAATTGTTATAATATACCGCACCATTGCGACATTAAACCTCAAAGTTCTACAACAAAGTTGAGATTAGTATTCAATACGTCTGCCCGTGATCCAAATGGATCATCACTCAATGATTATTTATTAACTGTTTCCAAATTACAACGTGATATTGTCACGATTCTTTCAAATTTCCGCATACATAAATATAACCTATGTGCAGACGTGCAAAAAATGTACAGGATGATTTTAATCACTCCCGATCATCAAGATTATCAACGCATTATATGGTGTTTCTCGCCATCTGAACCTCTTCAAGATTATAGACTCGCATCCTTACTTATGGAATTTCAACCTCTCCATATCTGTCACTGAAAACTTCTCATCAGTTGGTGGCTGAAGATGGTGCCAATTTTTCGCTCGCGTCTGCTTCTTTGTTGTCCGATTTTTATATTGATGACATTATAACAGGTCATGCGACGTTTTCGAGAAGTGTTGATAACTCTATTGAAGAAAGGAGGCTTCGATCTACATGAGTGGTTGAGCAATGATCCATTTACTCAAATCATATTTAGACACATCTCCAATTTCTTTTGATCAGTGTCAAGAAAGCTTCCATAAAATTTTAGGATCATTTTGGAATTGTTCTGAAGATAACTTTTCATTTTCAGTTGAAGTATTGAATAGTAATAGCACGAAGCGAAATTTACTGTCCGAACTTGCTCGTGTATTCGATCCATTGGGAATTATTGTCCCTATAACGTTTTAAACAAAATCTCTTATTCAACAGTTATGGGTTTCAGGTTTGGACTGGGACGAAACTCCCAATGAATGAATTATTCAATATTGGTCACGTTATAAAGAAGAATTGAATTCACTGTCAGGAATTCATTTACCCCGTAGTTAATTATACAATATTCATTTAGAATGTGAACTACATGGCTTCTGTGACGCTTCCGAAAAAGGTTATGCTGCTGTCATTTATTTTCGTGAAATACAAAATCAGAAATCGAAGCTATATTTTGTCTGCGTGGAATCTAAAATTGACCCGCTCAAGCGCATATCTATTCCATGTTCAGAATTGTGTGCTGCTGTATTCCTTCTTTGATGTCATTTGTCCTTAGTATATATCAAGGTGAACTTGAATTCAAATCTATTTGGGCATGGACAGATTCGGAAATTACTCTTGCGTGGATTAAAGTTTCTCCACACAGATGGAAAACTTTTGTGAGTAATAGAGTAACATATATTCAGGATGAAGTGTCGCATGAATTATGGCATCATGTTGATTCGAACGAGATTCCTGCTGATATAGTATCTCGTGGCCTTCTTTCATTTGAGTTGCTGAATCATCGTCTATGGTTTCAAGGTCCCACTTCTTTGCAAAATTTTCAGAGTAAGTGGCACAAATCAGATTTCAAAATGTATACCACGCATGAAGAGGAACGTAAACTTGGTTTGATATTAGTAAATCGATCACACTGTTTGAGCGAAATATCAAAAGATATATCATCATTGGGAAAATTACAACAAATTTTAGCATATTGCCAACGATTCATTCTCAATTCGAAAAATCCAAAAAGTAAATTGTCTGATTCTCTTTCCTCTAAAGAGCTTCAAAACGCAACGAAACTTCTTGTTAAACATTCTCAAAAGAAATTGAATCACATAATTTTCCAAAGCCTCTAAAAAATTGAATATATCCATAGATAATGAGGGACTTCTCAGAGTGGGAGGTAGATTAACAAATTCTAACCTATCTTGTGATAAGAAACATCCGCTTCTACCACCTAGTAACTCAGATTTCACTTATTCAATTATTGAACATTTTCATAAAAAATATTTTCATGCAGGTATATGAACTGTAAAGTTCTTACTACCTCAACAATATTGGATTTTGTCATCAAAACGCGTAATTCGTAGTATTTTGTCTGGATGCATGGCATGTTGGAAGACGCACCCTGTATCATCACAACCTCCCATGGGGAATCTCTACCACGCATTTCACAAATTGAACCCTTTTCTAAACTTGGTGTGGATTATGGTGGTCCACTTTTTATAACTATGAATAAACGTAGGGGATCAAAAAGTATCAAGGCATACATATATCTATTTGTATGTCTCACTACAAAGGCGATTGACATCGAACTCGCTTCAGATCTTTCGAGTGACGCATTTTTAGCAGCTCTTCGCCGTTTCACAGCTCATCGAGGACGATGTTTTTTGATAAGCAGTGATTGCGGGACAAATTTCAATGGAGCTTGTAGTCAACTTGAACTTCTACAAGAGGCCGCGTCCCCTGAGAATATTGAATTTCACTTCAACACCCCTTCAGCACCGCACTCCCCAGGTATTTGGGAAGCGGGAATCGAATCAGTAAAGAGTCATTTGATTAAGACAATCGGAGGACAGGTTCTAACATATGAAGAACTTTATACGGTGCTGGTTCAAATCGAATCATTATTGAACTCTCGTCCATTAACACCTTCGAATTCAGATCCCAATGATCTTTCAGTTCTACATTCCGGTCATTTTTTGACTTTAGAACTCCTGTCTGCCTTTCCTGACTCCAATCTCACGTCAAATCCTTTGAACCGTTTATCGCGATGGCGAATCCACCAATATTTCTGGCGTCGAATTGAGTACCTTTTTGCAACCGGGTACATTAGTTCTGGTGTTACGCCAACAATCCAGTGGACTTTAGGTCGAATCACCACTTTGAAACCGGGTAGTGACGGAATTTCTCGTGTTACCGAGGTCAAAACAAAAAAAAGGTACATTAACACGACCTTTGGTCAATGGGGGCCGGTAATGTTACGTCATTATTTGTAATCTTCTACTATTATATAATTACTCATTTCGCCGTGTGTGCTCTAGACTCTATGCCATCTTCGACTCTTTGGTAAGTCACTTTAACTTCCTTTTTTGTTGTACAATCCATTGAAGCTGAAGAAAGAACACTCCTTTCAGAAGCAGGGATTTGTGCGAGGAATTCGGTGAGTTCGCTTAATGCCACAATTCTTACAGTCCACTCTTGTTTTCATTTTTATTATTTTTCATGATTTCGAAGACGCGACAATATGTGACTGTGGATTCACATGCGAGTGCAAGAAATCAATTGCAGAAATCTTCCTGACAGCTCAATTCATTCGTGACTTATACGATAATAGAATTCGTGAACAATCACTTCAGTCTAATAGCAAACTTTCAGAGACAACGTCATCTTCAATAGTTGATATCAATAAAGTCGACTGTTCGCACCAATCTGTTCATAAAAGGCACAGAAATCATTAACGTTCAAATATCCCTTCAAAAACTAGAAAATCAAGGTACGATAGGCCACTGAGCCGCAAATATAACTTCGAATCACTAGGACTGCAGAGTATTTGTCTTAGGTGTGGGAAATTCAATCATATCACAAATGATTTTCACACTGAACACACCGCACTCAAATGTACCTTGTGCAACAGGACATGTCACATTTCTGAAGTCTGCATTACTACATTAGTTGCAAAAAAGACAAAACCTAAATCGACTAATCACATTAAAAGCGATGCATAATATGCATAATACATATTGTGTCAATATGTAATAATTTGCTAATATATCCGTAGTTATTAAATTATTCCTACCCCCTCCACATACAGGGGAAACCCTCGTGGAGTTCAACCATATTTATTTCAACATATTGTTGGTATTCATCAAAATCATAATAGTTTAAGATTTGTTGCACATTCTTCTCTACTAATTCCATGAACCACTATTTCATCAAAATAAAATTCGGTGTTAGGTACTTCTCCTAAAATCTGATCCATGACACGGTTGAATTCTGATGGGGCTGTTTTCATCCCACAAGATAATCGATTCATTCTGTATGTACCTTTGTGCGTAGTAATTGTTTGAATTTCACTCGATTTTTTACCAACCTTGATATGAAGATAGGCTTTGTATGCATCGGGCCTACAGAAGAATCAAGAATTATCTAGACTATTCAAAATATCTTCGATTTTTCGAATCGGATAATGTTGCTCATTGATTCCGACTTTGTAATGGACAGCCAAACATACGCCTCCATTTGCCTTTGGTATTACAACCTAATGGTGATCCCCAGTCAGAAATCGTTATTTACGTTATGATTCCTGCAGTTTCAAGTGCATCCAACTCTTTTTCAACCAATGTGCTGAGTGCGTGAGGAACTTCACGTTCACAATGAAAATATGGCTGTACACCTTCACGTAACTTGAGAACAACATTGAGACCTGGTACACATCCGATTTTCTTTTCAAAAACATTTGGATATTTTGCGCTCATATTCTCTACACTCCACAGGTTGAATCTTTCAGAAAGTACTGAAGTTATTTGTTGACTCAGTTGATCAAATCTATCTTGAGGCGTCGGATCCAAACTCTACCAAGAATAGCAGCGTAATCATCTAACACAATATAAATACCTTCTTTTATTTTGATGTCAAAATAAGAAACGTCAACTACAATCATCCCATCGGGTCCGAATACATCTTGAGTATATGAGCGGAATCCGATGGTTGCTGGTTGAAGAGAGGAATATTCATATTCAAATCTTGTAATTGTTGCCGTTGAAGAAACGTGAGCTGAATCCGAATCTACTTCGAATTTGATTGGTTTTCCTTCTATCTCGACGTAGGCGTCATAGCGACTCATATCACTTTTAAACTATTATGATTTTGATGAATACCAACAATATGTTGTACACCATATAATGGCGAAGCCGACGTAACATATTATGCAGGATTAATTTCTGACAATTCATGTAAAAGTTCTATATTTCGTCACCTGCTTAAAAACAATGTCAGATTCAAGTGGATAGCAGAATGGAAAGGAAAAGATAATTGAAATGTAGATTGCAGCAATCAACAACGAAGTTCATCATTTATGTAATTCAAACATTTCGCAAATAACTACATCAGAACTGTCTTATAAAACGCTGAAAAAGGAAACAGTTAAGGACGAAACACTTTCAGCACTTTTGAAAGATCCCAAATAGGATTCAAATTGCAAAGCAGAATTCACTGTAGACTGCGATGTGCTGTTCAAAGGCCAGCGTGTTGGTATACCTAAATCTTTACAGCAGTAGTTTTGAAAGAGCTTCATCATACTCACATTGGGATAACTGAAATGAAACAATTAGCCAGACATTACGTTTACTGGAAATCTATTGATGAATACATTGATCGCATGGTAAGAATTTGCTCATCCTTTGCATCTACTCAGCCAAACCCTTCAAGAGCACCATTGCACCCTTGGATGGAACCAGAAAATAATTTGCAGCGACTACATATCGACTATGCAGGGCCGTTTCAGTATCATTTTCTTGTTATCGACGCAAAATCCGAATGAGCTGAGATTGTACCGTATACATCAGCTCTGACTTTTTCATCTTCAATCAGCAGCATCAATCAGCAGCAATCAGCAGCATCTTTCACATATTCACCGCACCAGGATACACAGCTACAAATGGATTAGCGAAACGTAACGTTCAAACCCTACACAGACTTCCTGCTATGGCTAACGAACCTTTTTCTATGCAACAAAAAGTTTCGTTATCGAGCAACACCACTATCTAATGGGAAGACATCATCAGAGCTATTTCTTAATCGGCAGATTGGTATCACGCTGGATGCTTTGAAACCCGTTTTTTATGAGAAATCAGCACTATCAAATAAAAACGCACGGCAATCCAGCGTGGGAGAAAGAGTTCAAACAAGGTATTACACAAATACAAAATAGTTATGGAAGACAGGAGAAATTATCATGAGATTTGGGCGTCTTCACTATCAAGTGAAATTCGATGATGGATATTTTGAAGAGACAATATAACCCCTTTAAATTGAACAAAATTCTTTTTGGCTGGGATTTAATCAAATAGGTGAATGGATGTCACTACGATGTCATCGATGACATAAGTAGATCAAACTTATTCCGTGACATTAATATCGTAATATATGGATGAATTGTGTGTGTTTTCTCATAGTGTTATCCAGATTGGACAGTGTTACGTGTAAGTGAATTTTAAACCTTTCATTTAGAATATTATGTAGAAATATTGTGAATGATATCTGAGTTAAATCCATAGCGAACGGTTGGAATACAAACTGAGTAGAGAAAAGTGTTTTCTGTATAATTGAGTGTTCATATAAAAGTATTTGTACATAAATTATATAATAATATTGTATGGAATCATAATTGTAGAAGAAGCTGTCTATTGTGAAGTGAACGACATACAATAAACTTATTAATAGTAACATGCTCTGGGACTGGTAATGGTTGTCTGGAATGTATTTAAAGAACTGTGCAATGAAAGATCATAATTACGTCATTAGTCTTTCCTGTAACAACGAGTTATACATGGTGTCACGTAACTACCTAACTTTCGCAAGTTGCTGGGTGTGGAATAAAAACAGGGTTTTTCCAAGTTTGTTTATTTTTTTTTATTGAACCCTAGGCTGCTGATCAGAAAAAGCGTATCGCTAGAAATGCTAAAAATTAAAAACTATTTGAAACCCTCAAACCACTTGTGTTAGATGGAAATATTTTAAAAAAATTGAAATTTTCCGAAAAAGTTTAATTATTTGCGAACTTGTAATGCATTGTTTGAAACTTTAGGTCTAGTAATGGAAATAACTGAAGTTTTTCCCTACGCCAAAACATTATTTCAACACCTCGACACGTGTTTCGACACCAATAGATCGCCTTCAAGAGGAAGATCAAACTGAAAATACTCACAGTGCTATCTTCATTTATACCATAGATACCTCTTGTAGGTACCTGTGTCTTGGGTGGCTTACACTAATTTCACATTATTGCCTTATGTACTAGTATTGAATTAATTTCACAATGTGTCCTCATGTAATAGTCTGGTAACTCTAATGATGTAATTGAAATATCATTTCAAAAAGCTTTACAGTGTACTATATTGGTCCACCATCGTTATTCATGATATGTTTACTCATTTCTACACTCTCATAGGCATCTAGATGCCTATTGTTGCTAAGTTGTCTAAATAATTTTAATGAACTGAATTCTATGGAATGGTTTCGTTGCAAAATATAATGGGGAACTGCTAATTTTTCTTATTTCTCATTTGCGAAGGTCATAGATTCAGATAGCAAAGCCGGTGATGAAAATGTGGCGTAGTTTTTGTTCCTAGTTAGAGACACTTGTCGCTTGTCAATATTTGTTAGGTTATTCTATTACATTTTCCTAATTGTTATGTTCAATATGAGAATCAAATATGCTCATTTGAGTGTAAGATTTCTTCTTGTACACATCAATAATTTGAGGAATCTGATGTTATCGTCTGGCATCGATATTCTTAGTGTTAGTGAAACGTGGCTGAATATGTCTATTACCAATGACAATGTCAAAATGGTGTTAAAGCAATATACGTAATCTCGAACCTGCTGAGGATTTTATTAAATATCATGAAAAATTCTATATTCTTTCCTTTGGATTTTGAACAATGAGACAGAAATATTTATCATGGTAATATAATATGAAAGCAGAGCAACAGGTACGGATAGCATCATCATTTCAACGATACATCTTTGTACTCCATTTTCACTGCCACACGTTACACATCTTGAAAATTACTGTCTGAAAAATTATGTTATTCCAAAAGCGTGGAAAGAAGCTCGCATAATACTTCTGCCCATATATTCAAATCCTAGCAGCTTAAATGATATCAGACCAATTAGTACACTTCCATACCAAAAATTTTGAAGAATGTCATTGAAAACAAAATTGAAAACATTTATCGGAAAACGATATTATTCAAAATAACCAATCTAGTTTTAGGCCAGGTCATAGCTGCATTTCGACTGTTCCAAAAATTACTGATGACATAATTGAAGCTACTGATGAAGAAAAATTATCTGTTTGGATAATTAGATCATTCTAAGGCATTTGATACTCTAAATAACAGAATATCACACGCAATTTTCAATTTTGTAGGGAACCGCAGAAAATCTTCCAAACTTCTATGCTGCTATTCAAGCGATAGAACTCAGCAGTACTATATAGTGCAAAAGTTTCTAAATTTTTGAAAATTGATGAGGAAGTACCACAAGGGTCAGTGGGTGACTGGGGCCCCACTCTTCAATCTATATCTTGCAATTTCCTTAATGCCTTCCTCTCATGCACGCAGCACTATTATGCTGATGATACACAATTATATTTGTCATTCAAACCTGAAGAATACTCTCAGGCTATCAATGAATTTTGATCTATATAATCTTGAGCAATTTTCCAATATTCATTATCTAGAACTGAATTCAAATGAAATTATTGCGATCGTTTTTGATAGTAAGAATATGTTTGCTTTGTGTGAGTGATTGGACATATCTTTTCATCTTTTGAAGGAAAATTCCAGTAATAGTAGGAATTTTTCAAGTTTTCTACACAAGACTTTCTCTATTCGGAAACACATATCACTCTTATGAATCTTTTTCAATTACAAGTATCCTCTTACTCTCCAACGATTGATCTCAAAATAGAAGTGGAATAATAGTAATAGTAGTAAATAGTAATGGAATTGAATCTAACTTTGTTGAAATATTTGATGAACTATTCCATAGTTAAAACTGTTTGAACAAGTTGTTTGCATTCCAGTATTCGCCATGATACTCATAATCATTAGATTTATATCTCACAATTGATTTTAGTTCGTTTTAAAAACTATTTGAAAGTTGTAAAATGCAAAGTTCAACTTTATGAAAAAGCAGGTGGTCAGTTCATTCATTCGAATGGTTATACCACGATATTTCTCAAATTATTCTTCGAATAAAAAAAAGTATTCAACATACACAGAATAACAGAAAAACTTGTTATATTTACCATTTTTTATTCCAGTAGATTGAATAATTTTCTTTGACCTCACCAGAAATAAAAAACAAAATACCATTACGTTTGATGTGCGTGCTGTATTTCCACACATTATTTCGATCTTTCTAAATTTCCCACCACTCAAAAAGCTCGGATTTTTTCGACTAGAAGGCCCAACTCGTAATTACATTAACAACATCGCAGACGATCGTAATGGAATGAGTTTCTCGAAAAAGTTTTCACCCTTTTACGTGTGTAATGGTCCATGTGCGGGTTTATTAAAATGAGTAGATGCGGTCTGGCGATACAACAATGGCCATGTTTGCTGTTAGTGTCCATACAAGTTACCCATTAGACTCGCATCGTTGGACTCACCGCAGTGTCTATGAACACTCTCGAGGTGATGACAAACGTAAAACGTACATATCAAATGCGCACACTTTGCTGTTTTCACGGTGGTTGGAGGTTTTCAATGTTTTTATCAGCAGTATCTATTATTTCCACGGACAATTGGACATTAGGAGCACGTTTCAAATGCTTATTTCACTTTATTTGTTGGAGAAAAACAAATGAATACAGTTGGAGAACAATTCGGTTTTTTTTTCTTCTGAAGTTTGAGTTATTTACCCATTTTTCAAGACAATCTATTTTTTTGTCCTATGTTACATTTTGGCAGTTAACTTGTTCGAATATATTGATTTTTCAGATTGATGAAGGTGAAGATTTCAAACCATATCATAGAAGTAGGCGAACTCTCATGGAAAACTAGATAGAACAAGTCATGGGTGTCTAACTGTCTGATCCTGATGGATTATCTGTCATGGTACTTGAAATATGAACATGTTTGCATATTACCTCTAGAAGAACTGATGTTCTTCTAGAGGTAATATATACAATACAACCATTTCCCCACATACGGAAGCAGGGTTGGAGGGAGGAAGGGTATTAAGTAAGGAGGAGGATATTGACAGGAGAATGACTGCTTTGGTGAGCTCAAGAGGATGACAAAAAAATTGCCACCACACGGTCTCACAATTGAACAATGTGAGGCGCTCTCTGCTGGTATTAACTGGTAGCTCTCCGCTCATTGTATTCGCATACTCGATACAATCGTCAGGTTTAACTCGGCGAACACTGGCGAAGTACTCACCGTACAACTGAGCCTTCTGAAGATCCGTCACCGCATGTCATTGATCCCCCTTTATGGTAGGTATGGCTTCAAAGCGTTTGTTCAACCTCTCAGCTATCCTCCATATAGGATAATCATGAACACTGAGACTCTCAAGCTCATCCTGCCACCTTTTATTGGTGAACGTATCTCCTATTCCGCTTTGGGAATGTAGAATACTTTATAGTGTTTCCTTGTGGCGTCAATCTGGCTTCGTCTCAATGCCATATGATAGGTAATCCTCAAGAGCAGGGTCAACGTCTGTTCTTATGTTACAGATAAGGTTAACCTTCTTGTTGATCTTTACATAGTTTTCTTTTTGTGAGGATCCACTCTCATCTGAGTCATAGAATTTATCTCTTTACTCCTCGATTTTTGGTGAAAATATCCTAGTAGTGCAGGGTGCTTTACTATCCAGATCTAGGCTCTCTTTGCTAGTCGCATGTCTAGGAGAGTCTGGGCAAGATTTGGCTTGAGCCTTCGCTAGGTGAGGTATTTTAGCCTCCGCTTTATTGGCTCCGGGGCTCGACCCCATATTTGTTTTTTCATAAGTTCCTTACTTTGTCGTAGATGTATTTGATACCATCTATGGAAAGTATGTAGAAATGATTTTTTCAAACCAATCTGGTTTGCGAAGTGTGAAAGTCTCTTGGAAGCAGATTTGGATTCAGATTTTAGGTTTTCGATCTGTCCAGAAATGTTTTTATCACTCAAGGAAATTATTTCTTCTTCAGCTGATAAGATTTCTGACTATTTCAAGTGGCTTACTTGCATGAGATAAGATGATTGGGAATAAAGCGAAAACACCTTTTCCAACTCACAGCTGATAGCGTCAGATTCTCACGGCTGCCAGCAGCGAATTCTGTCTATGTTTAGTGTTTGAATGGTGGTTCCATATCCCATGTACCTATGGTTCCCTTTCGGATACCTGATAACTGAGTAGAGTTTAATGCTACGATTTTTGATATTCTGGAAATGTAAACATGGCGGAATCTCACTTGATAACGACACAAATTCGCCAGCTACGTTGATTGATTGATTTGGTGTCAGATTGGATATACATATGTTTTGGCACAATCACGTTACTTTACCTATGGAGTATTTCATCATTTCGATTAATTTTTTTGTAAAGTAGATTATACATCTCTAAAAAACAATATAAAATCATTGTTTCATTACCTTTTCGATACTCACACCCTGTATTTTCCCAAAGTAGATGTCTTGCAATCAGGATTTTTTTTAGCCTTCGAAAAATGTTTACAAAAAAAACCACATATATATGAAGATTATTGTTCATTTATGAGAGAATACTTAGACCTTAATCACATGTCGCAATCACATTGCGACATTAAACCTCAAAGGTCAACAACAAAGTTGAGAGTAGTGTTCAATACGTCTGCCCGTGATCCAAATGGATCATCACTCAATGATTATTTATTTACTGGTCCCAAATTACAACGTGATATTGTCACGATTCTTTCAAATTTCCGCATACACAAATAAAACCTATGTGCAGACGTGCAAGAAATGTACAGGATGATTTTAAGCACTCCCGATCATCAAGATCATCAACGCATTATATAGTGTTTCTCGCCATCTGAACCTCTTCAAGATTATAGACTTCGCACCCTTACTTATGGAATTTCAACCTCTCCATATCTGTCACTGAAAACTTTTCAGCAGTTGGTGGCTGAAGATGGTGCCAATTTTTCGCTCTCATCTGCTTCTTTGTTGTCCGATTTTTCTATTGATGACATTATAACAGGTCATGTGACGTTTTCGAGAAGTGTTGATAACTCTATTGAAGAAAGGAAGCTTCGATCTACATAAGTGGTCGAGCAATGATCCATTTACTCAAATCATATTTAGACACATCTCCAATTTCTTTTGATTAGTGCCAAGAAAGCTTCCATAAAATTTTAGGATTATTTTGGAATTGTTCTGAAGGTAAATTTTCATTTTCAGTTGAAGTATTGAATAGTACTTGCACGAAGCGAAATTTACTGTCCGAACTTGCTCGTGTATTCGATACATTGGGAATTCTTGTCCCTATAACGTTTTAAACAAAATCTCTTGTTATGGGTTTCAGGTTTAGACTGGGACGGAACTCCCAATGAACGAATTATTCAATATTGGTCACGTTTTAAAGAAGAATTGAATTCACTGCCAGAAATTCAATTACCCAGTAGTTAGTTACCCAATATTCATTTAGAATGTGAACTACATGGCTTTTGTAACGCTTCCGAAAAAGGTTATGCTACTGTCATTTATTTTCGTGAAATACGAAATCAGAAATCGAAGCTATATTTTGTCTGCGCGAAATCTAAAATTTCCCGCTCAAGCGCATATCTATTCCGTGTTTAGAATTGTGTACTGCTGTACTCCTCTCTTCTTTGATGTCATTTGTCCTTAATATATATCAAGGTAAACTTAAATTCAGTTCTATTTGGGCATGGACAGGTTCGGAAATTACTTATGCGTGGATTAAAGTTTCTCCACACAGATGGAAAACTTTCGTGAGTAATAGAGTAACATATATTCAGGATGAAGTGTCGCCTGAATTATGGCATGATGTTGATTCGAACGAGATTCCTGCTGATATAGTATCTCGTGGCCTTTTTTCATCTGAGTTGCTAAATCATCGTCTATGATTTCAAGGTCCCACTTTTTTGCAAAATTTTCAGAGTAATTGGCACAAATCAGATTTCAAAATGTATACCACGCATGAAGAGGAACGTAAACTTTGTTTGATATTAGTAAATTGATCACACTGTTTGGGCGAAATATCAAAAGATATATCATCATTCGGAAAATTACAACAAATTTTATCATATTGCCAACGATTCATTTTCAATTCGAAAAATCCAAAAAGTAAATTGACTGATTCTCTTTCCTCTAGAGAGCTTCAAAACGCAACGAAACTTCTTGTTAAACATTCTCAAAAGAAACTGAATCACATAATTTTTTGAAGCCGCTGAAAAAATTGAATATATCCATAGATAATGAGGGACTTCTCAGAGTGGGAGGTAGATTAACAAATACTAACCTATCTTACGACAAGAAACATCCGCTTCTTCCACCTGGTAACTCAGATTTCACTTACTTAATTATTAAACATTTTCATAAAAAGTATTTCCATGCAGGTATACGAACTGTACAATTCTTACTATCAAAACAATATTGGATTTTGGCATCAAAACGCGTAATTCGCAATATTTTGCCTGGATGCATGGCATGTTTGAAGACACACCCTGTATCATCAAAACCTCCCATGGGGAATTTTCCTCTACCACGCATTTCACAAATTGAACCCTTTTCTAACGTTGGTGTGGATTATGGTGGTCCACTTTTTATAACTATGAATAAACGTAGGGGATCAAAAAGTATCAAGGCATACATATATCTATTTGTATGTCTCGCTACAAATGCGATTCACATCGAACTCGCTTCAGATCTTTCGAGTGACGCATTTTTAGCAGCTCTTCACCGTTTCACAGCTCGTCGAGGACGATGTTTTTCGATAATCAGTGATTGCGGGACAAATTTCAATGGAGCTTGTAGTCAACTTAAACTTCTACAAGAGGCCGCGTCCCCTGAGAATATTGAATTTCACTTCAACACCCCTTCAGCACCGTACTTCCTAGGTATTTGGGAGGCGGGAATCGAATCAGTAAAGAGTAATTTGATTAAGAAAATCGGGGGACAGGTTCTGACATATGAAGAACTTTATACGGTGCTGGTTCAAATCGAATCATTATGAACTCTCGTCCATTAACACCTTCAAGTTCAGATCCCAATGATCTTTCAGTTCTCAATCCCGGCCATTTTTTGACTTTAGAACTCCTGTCTGCCGTTCCTGACTCCAATCTCACGTCAAATCCTTTGAACCGTTTATCGCGTTAGAAATTACTCTAACGAATCTACCAAGATTTTTGGCGTCGATGGAAAATTGAGTACCTTTTTGCATGTATTACATCAACCTAGCAAGTGGATTAAACCGATGACTCCGGTTGAACCGGGTACATTAGTTCTAGTGTTACGCCAACAATCCAGTGAACTTTAGGTCGAATCACCACTTTGAAACCGGGTTGTAACGGAATTTATCGTGTTGCCGAGGTCAAAACAAAAAAAGGTACATTAACACGACTTTTGGTCAAATTTTGTCCTCTACCACTTGAGGAAACGAATTGATTGAAATTCATTAATTTTTTTCAACTTACATGTATTTAGTTTATTCACATTAATATCGTTTTTTTTTAGAAAATTATAATTACGTTTCAAATTGGAAATTTCATATTAAATTATATGCATTTTGGGAGCCGGTAATGTTACGTCATTTTTTGTAATTTTCTACTATTATATAATTACTTATTTCACCGTGTGTGCTCTACACTCTGTGCCATCTTCAACTGTTTGGTAACTCATTTTAATTTCCTTTTTTGTTGTACAACCCAGTGAAGCTGAAGAAAGAACACTCCAAGAAAGGGCCCTTTCAGAAGCAGGGATTTGTGCGAGATATTCGGTGAGTTCGCTTTATGCCACAATTCTTACAGTCCACTCTTGTTTTCAATTTTTATTATTTCTCAATTATTCGAAAATGCGACAATATGTGACTGTGAATTCACATGCAAGTGCAAGAAATCAATTGCAGAAATCTTCCTGACAGCTCAATTTATTTGTGACTTATACGATAATAGAATTCGTGAACAATCACTTCAGTCTAATAGCAGAACTTTCAGAGACATGTTTATGAGAGCCAAATGCGCTCGAATCTTCGAAAATTGATGCACGCAAAATTGCCCAGAAAACAATCTCAACGTCATCTTCAATAGTTGATATCAATAAAGTCGACTGTTCGCACCAATCTGTTCATAAAAGGCACAGAAATTATTAACGTTCAAATATCACTTCAAAAACTAGAAAATCAAGGTACAATAGGCCACTTAGTCGCAAATATAACTTCGAATCACTAGGACGGCAGAGTATTTGTCTTAGGTGTGGGAAATCCAATCATATCACAAATGATTTTCACACTGAACACACCGCACTCAAATGTACCTTGTGCAACAGGACATGTCACGTTTCTGAAGTCTGCAATACTACATTAGTTGCAAAAAAGACAGAACCTAAATCGACTAATATGGTGTACAACATATTGTTGGTATTCATCAAAATCATAATAGTTTAAAAGTGATATGAGTCGTTATAACGTCTACGTCAAGATAGAAGGAAAACCAATCAAATTCGAAGTAGATTCGGATTCAGCTTATGTTTCTTCAACGGTAACAATTACAAGATTTGAATATGAATATTCCTCTTCAACCAGCAACCATCGGACAACGGAAGAATGTCATTGAAAACAAAATTGAAAACATTTATCGAAAAACGATATTATTCAAAATAACCAATCTAGTTTTAGGCCAGCTGCACTTCGACTGTTCTAAAAATTACTGATGACATAATTGAAGCTACTGATGAAGAAAAAGTATCTGTGTGGATAATTAGATCATTCTAAGGCATTTGATACTCTAAATAACAGAATATCACA